>VWZU01004857.1:488259-610500 GCA_013397095.1 Sterrhoptilus dennistouni
AAAAAAAAAAAAAAAAAGAAAAACAACCCTTGGTGCATCTTTAAAGCAATTATTTTGTGGTCGACTAGTCTTTATTGCATGTCAGCTGCTCTTGTTAGTAAGAAATTATTGTTATATGTCTCTTTGTTTATTCCCGGGGGACATAAACATTGTTGCATTCTACATTATGGTAATGCAAACCTTCCATATTACAAATGTCAGTATAAGGAAATTGTCCTCTTACATCTGTATGCTCAATATAAAGATGTCAGTGAATGAATAGTGAATAGTTACAGAGCTTACATGATGTGTCTCCATATATCAGTATGAGTTACAGAAAACTGCAGAGCAGAAAAAAAGTAAATTTTCATCCATGTTTGCTAAAAACAAACCAAAAAATCAATTAAATGCCATGTTAACTTTTTTAAACAAAAATATTGCTAAAATCCTGATTGAAACCTTTTCAAATGAGAAGACAGATCTTTTCCAGACATATTAAAATCAAATTCAGTGCTTCAGCTTTGTTATGCTGATGAAATAGAATATAGAACAGAAATAACCAGATATTTCCAGCACAAGTGCCATGCTTTTTTAATTGGGTGATGTTACCAAGGGCTGATGCTACCACTTACCAGAGGGTATGAGAGGTGTTTGAATTCAAACTCTCTCTCTTCACCAACAAAATGTATTTGTCTTTTGACACCAGTTCACTTTCACGTCCAGTGGTGTAAGCCAGCATGAATTCCAGTAAGCTCTAGACTGAAGTTATTTTGGACTGACACCAAGAAGAACAAAATGTACCCTTCTGAAAGTGTAACCCAGAAACCACTGTCAGCTTTTTTGTTTAGTTCTTTACCGAAAGCTCTGTGCTGAACCTGGCATTGTTTCTTTTATGAAAAGCCTCTGTCCAGAACTGAGGAAAGGATATTAACTTTAGGATGTATTAGAGCAGCCTGATCTGCAGGACATCTGGGAGAAGAGCAGCTCAGTATTTGAAATGCAGTTCCTTTCAGAAGTGAAGAACTTTAAGAAAAGTGTGACTTAGAGAGAGTGTCCAAATGAGCCCAGCCTTTAGTCCATTGCCAAACTCTTCCAGACTTCAACTGATTTTCTTTTTAAATGCAAACTAGTTCTGTTTATGTCTAATAAACATATGTCTTCAACCCCAGTGAAGCTGTATACTTACTTAAAGGGCCACTAATATATCTGTTGTCATGCCAGCTGCAGAAATGCTCCCAGCCTCCTTGTTTTCCGATTATGTTCTTCAGTGACACTCATGTAACACTTGATTTTAATTGGGCAATACTGATGAAGCTAACTAACAGTTCATAGACCACAAACGAATAAACACTGGAAATGAGGCTGGTTTGTTCTACCCCTGTGACTTTTCAAAACAGAAATTCAGCTCAAGAAAGCAAACAGTAGTAGTTAGAAGATATATCTTGGCTTGAAACTGTTTCTTAGCTTCACTTCAGACCTTAAGGGGGTTTTTTGAGAAACATAAGAGTTTTGGGGTTTTAGCTGGGGTTGTTTGGTTTTTTATTCCCCCTGAAATCCTCTTTTTTTTTTTTTTTACCCCCCGTAAACTCTCTTTTTTTTTTTTTTTTTTTTTTTTTGTCAGAAACTGCAGTGAGACTTTATGTTTGCCTTCTGTTTCTGAGTGGATTCAGTTGCCATCTACAGAAGCTAATGGCCCCAGCTATAAGGGGGGTCCTGATATTTGCTCCAGAATTCTTTCAGTCTTTTATTTAATTGTCCTGTGATAGGTGCATGAAAAGTCTCAGGGACATGGGGTGCAGCCACAGGATTTCTTGTCATGGTTTGGTGTTCTCCTTTTGGCCTCATGTTCCTTGTTATGCTGTAGCCTGGCTTCAGCAGGAGCACTGAACAGTTTTTCTACCATAAATCTCTTCTAGTCTGCATATTCTCTTGGCTAGGGCATGTAATTTCTAACTCTAAGGCTGATCCTAGTAATTTATTTTGTGGTCAGATATTTTCTCTAGAGAGAGAGTTAAATTCAAGGACCAAAGATCTATAAACAGATGATGAGAGGAATAGGCAAGTATGTAACCTCTCAGAGCTATAATCTAACACAGGAATAGGTAATTGTATAGATAAATAGAATGACCATCCCTGATCCAGTGATTGCAGATGCTGAGAGAGTGTAAGATGAATGGACAGCAGATAATGGTTCAGGTATTACACCATTGCCAGTGGTGGAGACAAAATATTAAACTATTGGTTTGACTTGTTAGAGCTTCTCTTTTAGGCTTTTATGGAAAAGTATGTTGTGTTTGTTGCTCTACTAAGATAATTTAGATAATGGGTTTTCTGTCCTTTTTTTTTTAGCTCATAATGAATTTATAAATTCAAATCAGTTTAATGCCCAGTTCAATGGGTTTGTTTAAAATCAAAGTCTTCGATTGGCTCTCTTTGGACTGTTGATAAAGGCAGTCAGTCATCTTAGCAAGGGAGGTAAAAGGTTTTATCCCCTAAAGGTATATTTGACTTTGAACTAAAACCATGACAGTTAATGACAAGGTAGAAACTTGTAGAAACTTGGCAACAGATAGAAAGATGTGGAAGAAATATTTTTCAGTCTTAATTTTATGTGCAGTAATGATAACTATGTATGAATGCTGAATGACAGCATTTTAAATATCCTTAATGAGATAAACAGAATTGTGTTTCTTCTGTGTGTAAGTGACTGCAGTTCTGCAATGCTGATTAATCTGATTAATTGAATGAGGCAATATATCTTAATTTTTATTCTAATTTTGGGTTTGTTTTTTCTTTCATGCTAACAGTGCAGCAAAAGGATTTGGAGGTTTTGCCTACTCTTTCTTCCCCTCCCCTCCTGCTCCCTGCCCTCTGTCTGCCATAATTCAAGGGATTCCCACAAGCTCTAAGGTGCAGATGCTTTGCAATATGCAGCTGAGTTGGATATGTTTTGGCATGTATTTCCAAATTACACAGCCAGGCACTCTGAAAAAACTCCAGATGCTATTCTGAGAGAGAAAGTAGGTAGCTCATGCATTCTAGATAAACATACGAATTCTTATTATTTCCCTGGTCAGCTCATTTCTTTTAGATGTGATGCAAGAAAGAGCAGATGCATTTTCTAGGAAGCCTCCAAATCCACTTCTTTAAAAATTGGAAAATATTGGTGTGGTTTTAAGCAGAATGCTACTTTTGTTGTGCTGAACACACAGCAGAGAGGGAGAACTCAGCTCCACAACAGAACTTCATGCCACAAATAACCTTATCATAAAATTTCCTTTGCCCTGTTAAAATAGCAATTAACAGATAAAAATATAGATGAAGGCTTCTTCAGCAAATAAAGATCATTTAAGGCTCATGGACTCTTTGCTAACAATGAAGAAAATGTGTGCATTTCAGCCTGGACTACTGTACCACCAAGGCATCATTCAACACCTGTCTTGAATGCTAGGATTGGTTTTTTAAGATCTGGAATAGGACTTGAAACATAGAGCAGGCCAATTTTCATTTCTTTAGTGCAATGTCATGGAATCATAAAATGGCTTGGGTTGAAAAGAACCTTAAAGACCATCTAGGTCTCTAGAAATAAACTCTCCAACCAGTTTGATAGGTTAGAAAGTCAGCATTATTTTATTCAGCATTCTGGGTGCATCAGGTAGCTCCACCTAATATGCACAAACACATTTTCAAAACTTTTCATTATTTATACATTTTGGCAAACAAATTAAGGTTCATTGGCTATAAATTACATAATTTACTTCATTAATTAGTATTCTGTCTTCTATTGGTTATTGATTTCTCACTTCTCATGCTAATTAGTTCACCCACATTGGGTTTCAGGACAATTGCTGAATTGTCCTAGTCAGTTTTGTTTTTAGCTCAGGGCTCTGAAAAATGTCCTTGTGGTCCATAAATTCTGCATGTCTTATGCCCAATTTCAGCAATATAGCTCTCTCCCAAGGCTTTGTCCAACCTCCTTCTAGGTCTGAGCTCATTGAAGAAGATCAAGATTGATTACAACTGCTTTAGTAAAACTTAGAGTTTCATTAATTTTCACGAACTGTATTCCCACAATAGCAGCTTATCATGAACCTTGCTAAATGCTGGCTATAGTGGGATGTGACAGAGTGGATAATTGCACTGCTTATGATTATTTAAAGCTGTTAACTAGAAAATTATTTAAAACAATTAATTATAAAAATTATTAGGAAAATTATATAATTTACTGTGCACTGTATGGTACAAACCTGAACATTAATCACAGCAAGGGATGAAACACTATTGTGTTAAGGTTAAAGAATTTTCACATGTCTTCCCCCTCTGCTGCATGGGTGCCTTTTTAAAGAAATACAACTGATTCTGTAACATCCTGAAGGACGAGGTGTGCATATGGCCAGAAAGAAGGGCAGTGCACAGAGGATAATTTTTAATTCTTGTATAAATGTATCTTTACAGTTGAGACAGTATGGCTGAGGTCTGAGTCACAAGCCTTCTTTGACTTAACTATGGTAGCCAGATACTTTGGAGTTCCCACCCATCCACTCCACAAGGCTCATCACTATTAAAGAAACTTCCCTCTCCCATCACCCAGGACCCACTGTGGCAGGCACTGTCCCACTACAACACCTGGGCTGGGACCCAGGGCCCTTCATGGCCACACACCCCACACTCACACTGTCAGAACAGGTTTCCTCACCAGCTGGACCCTGGGTTCCCCAGGGCAGAATCTGAGACATGGGAATCCTTTAAATTCTTTAATCATGGTGGAACAATTAAATAACAAAATAAGAGCTTGAGCTGGTGCCTCCCAGAAGAGACCTTGAGCAAAGGAACCCCTGGGCTTTTATAACCTCACAGTCCAAGTCCACAAACACCTGGGGGTTATTGGCTCCTGCTAAGTGTCTGAGTGTCTGGTCCCCTGGCCAGGCTGCAGTCCCCATGACATTTGTTGTGTAAAGGGTCAGCAGCTCATGTCCCCTTGCCTGGGGCTGTCACCACACGAGCTCAACCTGCAGCTGCCAGTGACTGCACACAGAGCCACCAGCACTGTTCCTGCTCCTCAGCAATTGTCACCAGCCCCTGTCCTCAGCTATGCTCACTGAGATCCACTTGTAGTCACTGAAATTGAAATAGATGGAAATGCATCTGTGTTTAGCAGTTTATAAATGACAGCCTCTCAGGAACAAATGCATACCCTGTAGTGAACCGCTATGTTGCATTAGTCTTCAGAGTGGAACTGAGACTGACATCTAAGTGCAGGCACTTTGTTAGGTCTTGCAGCTGAATTTGTATGTCTTGCTCAGGTGAAGCTATCAGACTCCACTGTGATCATCTAGTTAGTGAGCTCCCAGAAGGCACATGGAAACTTTAGTGAATTATCATGAGTTTAAGCAGGCACAAATCTGTAAAAATACAGACCCATCTGGGTCCTAAAATATTACCCCATTTTTTTGAGAAATTTCATACTGGTACGCTGTCAGACGCAGATTAAGGTAAAACCAGACATATTCCAAAATTTTCATCTCAAGCTGAAGAGCAGTATGATCTGGAGGTAGCAAGAATCCTGAAACTCTTAACCCTCTTGGAAGTTATCAGATGTAATCAGAAGCACAGGCTCACAAGCACTGTTAGTGAAGTCTCTCCATGGTTAGATATTATTTAACTTTAGACCCTCAGACCTAAGCACATCTAAAAATGTGTGTTTTACTTTTATCTTTGACAACTCTTTAACAGCAGCAGTAAGACATGAAATGGTGTATTTATTAAACTAAAAAATGGCACTTGCACAGGACACAGATCTTTAGAGGAAAAGAGGGGATCTCACAGGCTATGCCCAGCTGTATGTGTAGAGTTGTTTGAAGTTATGTGCCATACAGAGAAGGATGACAGATTTAGATAATTAGTTGAAGATTAGACACCTGGATGAATCTGGGCAGTATTTTCTTTGTAAATGTGAATACAAAGATACTGTGTTATGTTATTTTTAGAAGATGGCCTTACAGATGAGCTCTCCTTTACTATTTCCTGTTTGGTATGTGTAGGGAACCTGTTGCCTTCTTGGGGAATAAGTTTTTTTCTTGACTTCATTAAAAAGAACAATTGTAAGGGCAGTTTTTCATTAGTGGGTGACAATAGCAACTGAAAAACTGCTATAAGCTTAATAAGCCCTTGACTTTCTGAAAATCCCCACATTTTTTCCAAGAGTATTATTTTAACCAATCCTGGATCTCAGGGATTTCTATCTCTCATGGGAGAGATAGAAAGCATGTGTACAAACACGAACTTCTCAACAGCATTGGAAGCCATCGGCTTGGACTCAATGCCTTTCATATTCAAAGCCATTTCAATGCCAGTTATGCAAACTGCTGCTTAGAAGGCTGAGAGCTCCATAATTGTAACTTCGCTTTTTAAAGAAAATGACACGTTTTTCATTTTTGTGCTCTTTTTGTTTGAAAACAAAAACAGGAAGAAAATACTATTTCTACCCTGAGTTCTTTGTTTCAGTTAATGATTCAAAGATACATGATTGCAAATTACTAACCAGAATTGAGGTAAGATTGATATCTGTTAATTGGCAAAAGTACTTTTAAAATAAGCCCTCCAAACATAAATGTCTAGTTTATATAAATAACAAGTTGAAAAGCATCTTTTGATGAGAAATATTTGGCAGTTTGAAGCATAAGAGTATGACATAAATATCAGAGCTGGTAACAATTCAATGCTGTTTTCACAATATTTTGTCAAAAGTTACCATTTTATTTTTTAGCATGTACTAATTTAATCTGAATTTATTGTTGGTATGTTAGTAGTCATAAGTTGCACTATGCCTCAGGGGGATGCAGTGACCTGTGTCAGGAGACCATGAAGTGCACTGTGATGTTCACAGCTTATTCTAGCTGACTCTGAAAGAAGTGTTGTCAACAGCGGTAAAACCCACCCAAGATTAAAACAGTAGTTTAACACAGAAGGTGGTTAAACTAAAGTTTTGATCAGGTACTGCCATTCAAAAATATTTTAGAAGGACAACTGCAACTCCTGGGGACCAGAGATGCACTCTTGGAGCAGGAGATGTTCCATGCTTCATGTCCAAGGGTATGGACACTATGGATCCTGTGAGCAGCTCAGACTGGTGCAGGTACCTGACTGAGGCTCATCATTTCAATGGATGGATCTTGATGGATTTAATATAATCCAGAGCAGAAGGAAGGAAATACAGACTGTGAACAGAGTGAGGTAGGGCTTTTTATGAAGGATTTTTTTGTGCGTATATGTGTTCTTTTTCTCAACACAGAATTGGTAAGCAGATATTTGTGTTCATTGGCACTCCAGCAAAAGTTCTCAAATCTGTACTTTGCCCACAGCCATGCAGGTTGAAATAGACTGGTAGAGTTGACGGGCCTGAGGTCCCAATTTTGCAAGCAAAATTCTTTTTTCTGTATGTGTTCGTTTTGCAATATTCCTGAAAACCATTTTTCAAATTTGTTGTGTTCTCGTGGGAAATGCTGAAGGCAGCCTACGAAGAAAAATTAGCACCCATCAGATGAAAAGTGATTCATAAACCTCTGGCTTGTGGAGTTGTGCCAGCCTGGGAGAGTTTTCAGGATTGGTCCTGATGTGCATGGTCCGATACTTAGGATAAAAGTAACAAAAATATATACCAAAAAGTTTGTAGCAGTAGAAAAAAAGGCATGTTAAGCTAACATATGATGCTATAGAGAATAGTAACAGGCTGTTTCAGTCATATTTCAAATGAGCACAGCTGCAGTTTTAATTTCAAAAGTCTCCATACCCTCAGATACTTGACATGAGAAATAGTGCCAAGCTGAGGGAACTGCTGACAACACTCATATTAGAGAAGTAATAAAAAGGTCCAGAACAGATTAGAACTTTAGACAAGACAAGACAATTTTTTTTTCCCAATCTGAAAAAAACCCATAAAGCTACTTCTATAAGGAGGCAGTAAAGGAAATTAACTGTGTTGGTTTTGTTGTGAGCTTAACATTTATTTTGGTTCTTTGCTTCCTTGAAATTTTGTCTGAGTTTGTGTGCAAATATTTCCGGGTCATTTATTGCCTAAAAGGATGCATTTGGCAAGAATGTTGCAGAAACCAATAAGTTCCAATCTTTGATTAACAATGCAAAAACAGCATTTAAAAATAAAATAATGAAACTACTTTTAATAAGGAACTTATGTAGTGCTTCCTTTTCTCTATCTCAAAAATTGTGTCAACTGGTAGCTACTAATATTTTTTGCAGAGTTTAATGGCAACCTAGAACAGAAACAGATGCTTCATTTCCAAACAATTGGAGTTTTTAAATGCTCCCATGTTACAGGATCTCTGATGATGCCCTTCTGTCTCTTTGGTAAGACTCAATTCAAATCCATTTAGCTATGAGCCTGTTTTCAAGGGTGCCTTGGCTGAACATGCTGTCCTTGAGGCACATGCCTTAGCAGAGCCAGTGCAAACTGTGGCTCCTGCACTCTGCAAGACAGTGCTTGGAGACATGAGGTGATGCTGCAGGTTTGCTGGCTGAACAAATAGGAATTACTGTAACTTGTCACAGCTGTGTGGTATTGCAGTGTTAATCCTCCTCTTCTCAAGAATCAGTCATTCAGGTGAGTGCTGAGACTGCAGTGTTCTGTAAGGAAACAGTGTCTGCACAGAGCTGGAGTTCTGTCCACCAGTCTGTGTTGGAAAGCAGTCAGAGAGTGTGTTGGTAGAGGGAAATGTATGAAAGAAAGTGGTTTTCCCATCAAGATTTTCATGTTTGGCTTTGTTCTCCAGTTCTGTGGGTCAGATTTTGCAAGAAAAAAAAAAAGGCCTAAAGATTGATGTATCTGTGTCCCAAGCACAGTTCTCTAGCACTCTTCTTGCTCACTAGACATCTGTATATAGATCACTTTTACTAGATTAAGATTATTCTGATAAAAAATAGTGATAAGAGAGGAATTTCCCTTCTTGATGTTAAGAAATACAACTAATAGTGCAGCCATTCTGCTACTTCTTTTGGGAGCCCTCTGGAGATCCTGAGCCTTTGAGGGAGAGACACATGTCTAGCTCCAGCTGGAGAATTCTCAGAGAATGCCATATCTACATAACACATTTTTGTCATGAACTTAATAAGAGAAAGGAATTTGTCCCCAAGACCAAAACAAATTAGAGGGTCAATGGCAGAAATACCTTCATGAGAAAAAGCCGAAAGCTCTGGTTATGTTGCTGTCTGCCCAGACAACAATAAATGGGGGTTCATCCATCCATGCCTGGGAAGAGGATATGGGTGGTCATTGAAATGTCACAGCCAGTATATTTTTCATAACTGAACCTCTAACTCTCATCCATGAGATCTGGAGATCTGGGGAGGTCAAGACTTACCCAAGAAACCAGGCAGACTGCAGTTTGAGCATCAGTGCTGTGCACACTGTAGAGGAGGAGTTGGGCCACCCTGAACATGCTCTGTTCTCTTCACTTTTGCGCGAGACACAAAACTGTGCTCTGCTGGATATCAACTGTCTGCTGCAATACTTAGAAAAGCTGTGATCTGTACTTAAGACTAATGCTACAAGTTCCAGCAGCTGTCAAATTTGAAGAATTTAATATTTTCAAAATCTTCAGTTTCTGCATTAAATCCTCAGTCATGGCTCATAGTGCTTGCTGTCTTGCATTTTCCCTGACTTACTATCTGTTCATAAAATTCTCATACCCCTGTCCTTTAATTCAGGCTCTCTGCACAAAATAAGTGGAATTATTCAGACATTGCACAACAAAAATGTTTATAATAGTGGAAGATACCAAGACTTTAACTAAAACAATAGGAAAGATGTATTAGCTCAAAGATGCATTAATAAATGTAATATTAAATAAAGCTGAACCTTCAAGAGGTAAATATTTAAATCAAGACAGAGATGGCTCAAATTGTATAAAGCTTTGAGGAAGTATGGAGTGTTCTGCTGAACAGAGTTCTGCAATGTGAATGGTAAAATTTGCATTAAACTTTATGCAGATTTCTCTGTATCATAAAACTGAATAGAAATCAAAAAAAGGATGTTTTGCTTTGTTATGTAAACTGGAAGACGACATAGCACTCAGAGGGCTTGACTGAGTTGTTTGCCCTCAATGCCTGTAACAAGTGTTGCCAAAAGAATAGCAGCACTTCATTTCTTTCTAGTCTGTCCAGACCCTTCTGGATAAGGCACTTGTGAAAAAAAAGCCACCCCAGAGGAGAAGGAGGGCAACAACATTCCAAAACTCTGAGCAGAACATTTTCATCTTCGCTAACATGAAAACTATGCCTAGCATGTTCTTCAGCTTATTATCACCATTTCCTTAGAAACTACAGAACTACAGCCCATATGAAGAAGAGAGCTCTTACCCAGAGAAGGCCTGGCAAGTCCTCAAAGAAAACTGAGAAGGGAACATGGGCTTCATCCCCATCCCTGCATAAGGCTGTTTAGAGACTTCTGTGGCCCATGTTATAGGAGAGGGGCATGATTCAGATAGAGCAGCAGCAAAGTGCTCTGTTGGAGCCCTTTCTGTTACAGATGTCATATATTGCCTTTAAAAAGTGTGGACATTATTCCTTTTTAATAACAATCTTTTCCACAACATTCTCTTTTATTGCCTTCAGGACACATAGATAGGGACCATTTCGAGAACATCACCTCCTAGGATTTCCTGAATACCCCTTTGTCTGACTGTGCCTCTGTTCTCCTGATTTAAATTTTTAGCATTTGTTTAATTGTCACACTTTTGTTTCAAGAGTAATATGCCAGTTTTTTATTAATTCAATAGAATTCTATTTCTGAAAGGGGTGTTTGTAAAGATCAATATTTTACTATTCCCATTCAGTATGCTCTTGACTCAGAGCCATTTTTGTTCAGGTAGGAATAAAAATCCTTAGTGTTTTTGGTTGCCTGGCATTTCTTCTTCCTTAGTCTTAAGTCTTATGAAAAAATACTGCTGCATTAATCTATCATACAAGGCTCTTAATTAGAAATGTATTAAATGTTAATAATATTATCATCTACACATTAACGAAGATACCATGATTAACTCTCTTCTGCACACTGTGATTCATGCACTTGCACTTCATGGGAGCTTTTTGAGGGACAAGATTACCAACCTTTCCTATCCTAGAATATCATCAAGGTTGCCTAAAACTTCTGGTCTGTGGTTTGTGAAGCTTTTGAGCTCTAATTCCAGCTCTGAGCAGCTTTTGAGATGCCTCACTATTAGATATAATCCTGCCCAGTTAATTTTCCATTACCAGACTTGCTTTTCTAAATACATCATCATACACTTTCCTGGATCAGCTGCCATCCAGCTTCATTACACTGATTTGCTGTTATTTTCCACAGGAAGACATCAGGACTCTCAGCACTCTGGAGGAAGATTACTGCTAGTCTTTCATGCTTAGTCAAATGGAGTCTTGATCTTCATCCCATCTGTAATCATCAAACAGTCTGTCACTGTTCAACAGGGTAAAATAGAACATTATTATTATCTATCAGGTGTTGTGTTCAGGTATGACTTCTTGCTAACAGCTTAACAGTTTTGCACCAAAAGTTTAACAGATTAATTCTCACTAAGAACCCACATCACACAAATCTCCAAAAGATCTTCTCAAAGGAACGAGATAAAAATAAACACTTTTTGAAAATAAGGCAGTTGATCGAAATTGACCACTGCTTCCTTTAAGAGTAATCAAATGAAAATTTGTGGTAAAAGGCATCCTCTGGAGGCAGCAAGATTGCTTGATATTTTAAATGAAAATCTATACCTTAATAAAGAATTTGAAGTACTTCATTCTGCCTAAATTCATATTTTAAAAATAGCGTCATTCCTCTGCAAGCAATAAAGCGGAAAGAACACTTTTTTCCTTGTTCATCACATTATAAAAATATGGTAAGGACAGCTGTATGTGCCAAAGGTGGTTTGGACTTGAGAATTTTTTTTTATTTCAGATTCAGTTTATGAACAAAATAAGGCACAATTTCTAATTCCCTCTTATTAAACATTACCTGGCAAACCAAGTATTCTTTGATTTAAGAACAATTATCTGCATCTTAAATAGAGATGAGTGATTTTGCTGTCATAGCTTTTAGTAAAAAAACAGTGTCTTGTTTACAAAACCAGTCTGACACAGAAGAAAGAGTCACATCTGTTAAATGCAGAAAAATTCTTAAAGAAATCTTACCAGACTGGGGGATTTTGCATGAATAGAAAACGTACATACATACATACATAAAAGCATATACCAATATACCAATACCATATACCAATATACATAAACCATACACCAAATATATACCAATATATGTACCAATATAAAATGTAAACAAAATCTAGGAAACTTTAACTAAGGAGTTTTTTCCAAGCAACTAAAATGCATAATAATTTGCTAATTTCCTCCCCCACATCCCCACCTCTATGGATTAGAGTAAGAGCATTTTAATATAAAGGAGACTGATCCTTCAGATTTATCTCTGAACAAAATCATAACAGTAATCTGTGTGTGTGCATGTATGTTTATTTTAATATCCTTATGCAGAATGAGAATTCCTGAGTTACTAGGGGAAGCTGTTCTCTTGGTACCTCCATCTCGGCCAGAGCCAAACATAAGAGTTACTTCATAGATATTGCGCAGCTCTTTTGTTTTCCATTAGTTTTCCAGGGATAGTTCTAAGAAACATGCAGATTTGAAAACACGACTGGCTTCTGATGTGAAATGGCCCTGCAGGGTGGGAATTACAGAGAGGCGGATCTCGGGAGCGCCCAGCGGCGGAGCGAGAGTGCCGCCCCGAGGGCACTGGAGGGCTCTGTCCCTCCTGCTGCTGCTGCTGCTGCTTGCTGCTTCTGGTTCTCCTCCTGCTGCTGCTCCTGATTCTCCTCCTCCTGCTGCTGCTCCTGCTGCTGGTTCTGCTCCTGCTTCTGGTTCTGCTCTTGCTTCTGCTCCTGGTTCTGCTCCTGTTGGTGCTGCTACTGCTGCTCCTGGTTCTCCTCCTGCTGTTGCTGCTACTCCTGCTGCTCCTGCTGCTGGTTCTGCTCCTGCTGCTGCTGGTTCTGTTCCTGGTTCTGCTGCTGCTGGTTCTGCTGCTGGTTCTGCTCCTGCTCCTGTTGCTGCTGCTCCTGCTGCTGCTTCTCCTGGTTCTGCTGCTGCTTCTCCTGGTTCTGCTGCTGCTTCTGCTGCTGCTTCTGCTATTGCTCCTGGTTCTGCTCCTGCTGCTGCTCCCAGCCCTTCCCCCTCACTGCAGGAGCATTCCCTCAGTACACTGGGCTATCTTGGGAGATGTTGTGTGCACCTCCCAAGAGTAGCACAGATTTATGGAGGCCTTTCCACCCCTTAGGGCCCTTGCATTTGCTTTATGTGGGTGATGCAAAAAGGTTGTGGCTTTTAAACTTTTCACGTCTCTCCATCTTATCAGGCACAGAGGAAAAGAGTCCTGCAATTTTGTGCTTCTGCAGGCTGGGGGAAAATGGCCTTTATGGCAGTGTAAGGCAACATATGCAGGTATATAATTGTTTATGAAATGTGAAATAATTCACATAAGAGGAAAAATAATTATCTTCCAGAAACTCTAGCTCCCTGATTTTCAAACTCTTGCTTTCCAAACTTAGCAGCATAACAGAAACATGAAAGTGACAAAGCAGGCTCCTCACAGTCCACATTTACAACTGTATCCCTGCACCTCACTGAAGTTAACCAACATTTAATATGTTAGATGTTGAACCTTGCTTCTAAATTATATTTCCTTTCTTATTTGAATAATGTAAAATGTGTGTGCAGATACTTCTACAAAACTGATGATAAATAGCTGACAATTCACAGCTATAAGAAAATATAAATCATAAAACTATTGAAGCTGGAAAATACCTTTAAGATCATTGAGCCCAACCATATATACCTAACACTGCCAAGTCCACCATTAAACCATGTCCATAAGTGCCTCATCTACACTCTAAGCTGGGTCCCTGAAAGTTGCATCTACATGTGGTTCTTTACAAAGGAAGAATGTAATCCTGAAAGGATGTTATATTTCACATGAGGAAATTTTTCATACTCTGCTTGATTAATATTTTTTATACCCCTTCAGAAAGACCCAGGAAATCTTCATTGAGCAATATTTCTCTATTGAAGCATTTTTTGTTTTCTGTGTCTGAATGGGGGCATATGTCCTCCTACATTATAATATCTATTGTGTGAAGACTGCGTATTCTTTTAATAAAAAAGTTGTCAGATCCGGATATAGATTTAATTATGCTTTTAAAAAATATAGACATTAAGACTTGAAGATTTTGTAGGTCTCTTCCAGCTGAAATAGTCTATTCTATTCTATTCTATTCTAACTTCACTTAGTTGAACATTCTTTCATTCTTTGCAAGATAATCTGGTTTAATGTTAAGGAATATGATACTTAATGCTATTTTTAAAGTTCAGTTAGGATTAGATTTAAGGAGATCCTGAATCAATTCTAACTTGGTTTTTTTTTTTTTTTTTTTTTTTTTTTTTTTTTTTTTTTTTTTTTTTTTTTTTTTTTCCACTTAGTATTTTTTTTGCCTGGTCTACACTGGGAAAGAAATGCCCACAGCTAAAACCAATATGTTTACAAAAATAAAATATAAATTAAATATAGCATAGTTTCCTTTCTTTGACTGCTTTTAGTTCAGCTATCAGGGTTTAACATAAGTTGCCATCATGTGTTCCTAAAGAAATACCTCTTATATGGCTTCCAAGGTATCCAGGATCTCACATTTGCCAGATATGTATTTAAAAGAGAGAAGCATAATATCCCAGTTAGAAGTGCTGGGGAGAACATTTACTTTACAGTTCTATCTTTTTTCTCACTAGTTACTGTCAACTGGCCATGAATTTTTTGTTTCGTGAGAGTATTAGAAATCTTTTACATTTACAAGATTAAAATGGACCGAAAGGTTTAAAATTTTCATTTGCAAAAACAGGGACATAGACTTGAAAACAGAATCACAGAGCTAAGGAATAGTTGAGGTTGGAAGGCATCTCTGGAGATCCTCTAATACAACCACCTGCTTAAAGCATGGTCAGCTAGACCAGAGTGATCAAGACTGTGTCCAGCCAGGTTTAGATTATTATTAATAAGAATCTACAATATCTCCATTGGAACAGGTATTCAAGCACGTTTACAATGAAAAAAACCAACAAAACTCTACCCCTTTTCTAAGTCTAAATGGAATTTCTTTATTTCTCTTTGTTCCCATTTCTTCTTGTCCTTTCACTACACAGCACTCAAGATTCTGGCTATGACATTTTTATTCTCTCTCATTGGATACTTACTTATATTTCCAAGAACCCTCTGAGCCTTCTCTTCTACAGGCTGAACAGCACAAGCTCTCAGCCTCTCCTCATACGATAGATATTTCAGTCAATTAGTCATAGGATCACAGAATTTCCTGAGCTGGAAGGGACACAAAAGGATATCAAACCTAACCCCTGGCCTACAGAGGACAACCCCCAAAATCACATATTTATATTCCTATAAATGTCCTGTCACTGGATTCACACCTGTATGTTCATTTCCTCCTTTGCAGGGAAGGCCAGTGCTCAGGATATGCCTCATGAATGCTGGGTAGAGGGGCACAATCACCTCTGGCAATATGTTGTTGATTCTTCTCTTGAGGTAGAACATGACGCTGTTGACATCCTTTGGTGCAAAGGCACATTACTGACTCATGTTCAACGAGCTTACCACCTTAACTAAAGTCAAGACAAACAACATCCATTGCTGTCCTCTTCCCCACAGAACCACTAGCTGTGGAAAGGTTTCAGATTGGTCAAACAGGATTTTCACTTCATAAATCCATGGTAACTACTTCTCTTTATGTCCTTAAAATGTTTGGCAGCAGTTATGGGGTTTATTTGCTCCATCACCTTCTCAGTAATTGAGGAAAGTCTGAATAAGCTATGAGTCCCCAGATACATCTTCTCACTCATTATTCTTTAAGAGAGGAGTGACATTTACTTTCTTCCAGAGGTGACATGTACTTTCTTCTGGTCCTCAAGAACCTCCCTCAATTCCATCTATTGGTGCATCCCATCATATCCCATGGACTTGCATTATGCCATTTGATCAAATGTTGCTTAACCTGGTCCTCTTCTATGGGCAAGTTTTCCTTGCTCCAGACTTTCCTATGTGCCTCAGGGGCCTGGATTCCTGAAGGCTGATCTTACCAGTGTAGTCCAAGGCAAATAAGGAATTAGGCACCTTGATCCCATTCCCTTTGTCACCAGGACCCCTATTCCATCAGAAGTGGGTCTATGTTTCTCCTAATCGTATCTTCATTTTGCTACTGATAAATTGGTAGAAGCCTTTCTCCCTGCTCTTTGCCAAGCTCACCAGATTTTACTCTAGAGTTGTTTGTCTTGCCCATCTCTGCATGTTCAGACTGTTTTTATATTCCTCCTGTTTCACCTGTTGTTGCTTCTACCTCCTCTATAATTTCCTTTTATACATGTGTATTGTCAGGATGTTCTTGCTCATCCATGCAGGACTCCAGAAAACTGCTGTTGTTTGATTTCCAGCACATGAGGATGATCAATCCTTGAGCTTGGTAGAGGTGATCCCCAAAAATCAACCAGCTCTCCTGGACTGTTCTTCTCTCCAGGACAATATCACGTATTTCTCCAAGTAGGTCCCTGAAGAGGCCAAAGTCTGCTCTCCTGAAGTTGAGGGCTGTGATCATATTATATTACATTGTGTAATCCTGCTCTCTACCTTGATCTTACTCCTATGGAAACAAACATACTTGGAACAGAGTGTAGATGTATCTCATGCTGGTTACTGCATACATATATAGTATCAAAATTATAACTTTTTTTTTTTTAAATCGGATTTGTCTATTTTAGGACCTTTGATTAATCTACAATCCAACTACCACAGTACTAGCTAATGAGACTTCCATACTCCTTCAATTAAGAAAAAAAAATTATATCCATAGTAAATTATGGAAAAAGGAAAAGCCTTTTATATAATTTTACATCCTTCTTAGTTAAACCTCAATTCCATTTCAAAACTCAAAACATAAACACAGATGTAAATCAAAAAAGATTGCCTTTCTCCTTAAAGTGATGAGTGTATTTTTAGCAGCCAGATGCTGAGAACTGTCTACAGAAAGTTGAAGTTTATGTTTTTTCCTAGCTTTCTGTCCTCTTAGCTTTTGCCACTATTTTTTTCATTCTGGTAGCACAGGGTGTGTGCACAGGTGACACATATCATATATGTCAGAAAAACTTGTGTTCTGAGCTTAGACCAAAGCAGGGACATTGGCTCCTCTAAGTAGTTAACAATAATTGTGCCATTAAGGATCCATCAGTAGGTAACAGAAAAAAAGAAATTTTCATGTAGAAATGTACTTGAGGAAACAGAAAAGAGCCAGAGGAAAGTTAAATCCCTTTCTTTTCTCTCCCTTTTTCAGTGTCAAGGACATATGAAAGTCAACAGGGGGAAAAAGTCTAGCATCAAACAATGAAAAAAGCTTTGTTTAAAGATGTTTCTTTTGTATTTTCCCTTTCAGAAATTCTAGGCAAAACTGAGGAGAGAATGTCACTCCTCCCATCCCATGCCAGAAGTAATCAAATGCCAGAACACAGGGAGATCAGGAGCCTCAGAGCAGCTTGCTAAGGAAATTGTTAAGAGAGTCACAGAAAATCAAGAGGTTTTCCAGAGCTATAGAAATTTCCTAAGGAGGTGTGAAAGAGCAAAAGAGATGGGAAGCAGCAGGCCAATAACAATGAGAGAAGAAACAGAAATCCTGGTTCTATGCAAGAGAAAAGCCTTGGCAGGCATCAAGAGAAGGAGGACAAACTTGAATGTTATGACTCGAGGCAGGATAAATCAAATATTCAAAATACTCTATCTGCTTCAGGGACAAGCTTAGAGATGACCTGTGAGAGGATAGTGTTTACATTTGGAAATCCTTACAGCTATACAGTGCACAGATAGTAATGTTTCCAGAGAGAAACAATTGCTGGGTGGATAGCACCAAGACATAAAATCAAAGGATGTTTGTTATCCCTCTTTTCACCACAAGAGAAAACCTTCTGCAAGATGGAAGGTCTGTTTTCTGGATATTTTGCTCTACATCTCATGTCAAGCAAAATTCTGTAGATAGCTGGCTAGCATCATCTCAAGAACCTGGACTAAGTCAGAAAAGAGCCCTTAACCATCTCCCCATTAGAATGTGCAGCTATGGCCATTTCTTCACCCTTTTTATTATCTCCTGTAGACTGATAAGAGAAATGCTTCCTAGCTCAGCTGGAAGTGTGGCTGGGCAGGTGAGGGATAGGTTGGACTCTGAAGGAATAGCTTTCCATTAGTTAGTGACACGTGAGAATCTCAGAGCAGGAATCAGACAGGGTCTGTTTTTTCCTAAGACACTGTTGGGAACGCAAGGGACAAACTCCATGGGATAGCTGTGGGAAATACATTCTAACTCTAACTGGTGCAGAAGGAGGGAAAGTAAGTTTCCTGCAGACTCTTTGTAATGAAGCTAAACTTTGTCCCAGGTCATCAGAGAAAGGAATCAAAAATCCAAAGCTCCTGTTACTCACCAAAATTACGGTATGATCCTAATAGTTTGAGGAGTGAGCCAACTTAAATCTCTTGCTCGTCTAATGGGGTCTGGCTCTTTTGATTTGGGATTTTCTTCAGCTCTGGTAATTTTTTCTATTTTTTTTTTAAATTTTTTGCTAATTTGTGAAAGACAGGAGAAATTTTCAAGGACATCTCATTTTAATGAGATGTTACTATAGGAAATCTTTTTTTCTTAGGTAATTTGTTCAACAGTGGAAAAAGCTGGAAATATCACCATGTTAAATGGAAAGCATTTGACTTTCTGCACATTGGTTAAAGGAAGAGTTACACAATTTTCTTGCAAACTGGTCATAAAATCGTGGGCAGGTTTGTAGACCACTGGGGATCGCGTTTCACCCTCCCTTGCACAGACGGTTCTCTGAAACTTCCCGGAGGCGCCTCCAGGGAGCAGCACAGACCGGTGTCTCATCCCAGCAGCGGCACCGCTCAGCCCGGGCAGGGGAGCCTTTTCCTGCCGCAGGGAGCATCCTGCTGCATTCCTGTGCCAGGGCTCCTTTTCCTGCTGCATTTCTCTTCCAGAGCTGTTTTTCCTGCTGCATTCCTGTGCCAGGCTCCTTTCCCTGCTGCATTCCTGCGCCAGGGCTCCTTTCCCTACTGCATTCCTGTGCCAGGACTGCTTTTCCTGCTGCATTCCTGTGCCAGGCTCCTTTCCCTGCTGCATTCCTGTGCCAGGGATGCTTTTCCTGCTGCATTCCTGTGCCAGGGATGCTTTCCCTGCTGCATTCCTGTGTCAGGAATGCTTTCCCTGCTGCATTCCTGTGCCAGGGCGGCTTTTCCTGCTGCATTCCTCTTCCAGAGCTCCCCCAGGCACTGCATGCTGTCCCACTGGCGCTTGGACAAACACCTGCTAGAGACAGAAGTGCTGGAAGGCACCAGGAGAAGGACAAGTCGTGGGGAGAGAGTAGGATTATTTAAGGTCGTTGTAAGAGGAACATGAGAAAACTCCAGAGCACAGATGGCTTAGAGAGCCTTCACAAAGGCAGGGAGGGAAGGCACTGCTGCAGGCATAGCCTCGTTGACAGCTTGAAGATAAGTGCTTTGAAAAAATTACCTCATTGCCAGAATACAGCCAGTGCTGATGTGGACTCTGCTGCTATTGCCAGGTTACACTGGTAAATACTTTCTCAATGAGGCAGCTGCATGCAGAGGTGACAGCATCCCAGCCAAAGGCAGCTGAGTCAATCCGCACTTGTTTTGTTTAATTTTGTCTTCAATGATTTCAATCAGCCATGCATTTTATTGTTTTCATGTTAAAAGTGCATCTGGTCTCACGAAAGATTACCAAGCTAGGCTTTCTTAAGAGAAAAATCAAGATAAGAAAGAAAATCTCAGATTAACTTGTAAGAATAGTAGAATTGTTTTTTAAACATGAGATTTAAAGGAAAACTGTGTTGTACCTAATAATAACAATGAGATATATTTAAAATGTTTTCGTTTGAGTTTTATTACTGGCAATCGTATCAGCTTTAGAGACAAAGAGGTAATTAAAGACACATGTAGGTTTGGGGTGGGTTATTAGTATCTGCCAGAATTAGCTGTATGAGAAATGAAACAATATATACTGCATCTCAGCTGTGGTTGCACAAAATGAAATTGGTTTGTGCATTTGCAATACATTTTCCACAAAGTCTTCAAGGAATAACTTGCTGCTTCTTTCTTTCTTTAAAAAATAAACTGGTTTCATTTGTAGCATAAAAGTGATATGCATCCTTTTAATTTCAGCTAATCTAGCAGCTGGCTCTAATTTCTGTGTTTATAGGAGTAAATGAAGAAAACACAAAATATGCTCTTCAATAGCCCTTCATGATATTTTGTGCTACTCTACTCAAACCTGAGATTAGCTCAGCTATTTAGAGCATGGTGCTAACAACACCAAGGCTGTGGGTTTGTTCCCTGCATGACTCATCCTTTTAAGAGTTGGATTTGATGATTCTTGTGGGTCCCTTCCAACTCAGACTGTTCTGTGAATCTACCTTGGAATTATTGTTAGAGAAACTAATCCTTACATAAACAACATTGTACGTACAATGTAACTGGAGAATTGGTGGTTGGAGGGGACACCAAATGAACAAAAGCATAAAGTGACATTTCCAGTGTTCCAGCCTCAGTGCAAAAGTTGATGATTTAATATAGCTCTTGCATGGGTGATGTAAGATCCATTTCCAACATTGTACTCTGCTCCATGTGGGGATATTTGTGAGTCCTTGTTGGTGTGAAAACTTTCAGAACTCAAATCTCTTGCTCGCCTAATGGGGTCTGGCTCTTTTGATTTGGGATTTTCTTCAGCTCTGGTAATTTTTTTTTTTTTTTCAAATTTTTTGCTAATTTGTGAAAGACAGGAGAAATTTTCAAGGTCTCATTTTAATGAGATGTTACTCATAGGAAATCTTTTTTTCTTAGGTAATTTGTTCAACAGTGGAAAAAGCTGGAAATATCACCATGTTAAATGGAAAGCATTTGACTTTCTGCACATTGGTTAAAGGAAGAATTACACAATTTTTCTTCCTCATTCTTCCTGTTAGTTTTAGGAGAAAATATAAAAAGATGCTATTATTTTGCTACAAAGGGTTTATTTGCTGAGTTCTGTGAATGACTTATTACCCAAATGGGAAAACTCACATGGTTCAGGCTCCACAAACATTGGCAGTCAGAGCATTTGAAACATGAATCTGATGTGAAAATGCAATGATCTTCCCCATTACATGCATAAAAACTTATTTTTTTAAAAGCAAAACCATTGTTCTTTTGAACATAATATAGAACACTAGAAAGGAGTCCATAGCTCCAGAACTTGTCATCCTACAATTCAAACTCATTGTCAGACTTTCATGCCAGACAACAGGGGAAATTAAATAAAGCTGTTGTCACTTCTGAACTTGCCATGGAGTTAGAGCTTAACTAGGTTTTTGATGTTTCTATTAGTGATTTCTGTTTGGAAAAAAATATCTATCTATTCATCCATCCACTCATTCATCTCTCCTTTCATCCATCCTAGGGTGAGATTTAACAATTTGGAGGAGGATGTCTGTGGGTGAATGCTGGCTGAAATTTCTGTTATTTCCCTTTTGCCCTCAAACTGATACTGAGAGAAAAAATGCTGAAGGTTCTGTTGTGTTCTGGTCTCTGCTTCTCATGCAGGTCCCTCTATCTTTCCCTTTCCTGTTGGGTCTTTGGGAATAGGGTGTTGATGCTGATGTTCAGGGTTAGGAAACAGCAAAAAGTTTTTGAGATTGGATCATATTTTGAGGCTACAGTTGTTGGAGTTCCTTGGGCAGTTTCCTCACATTCTAAGCAACAGCTAATTCTTGTTGGTCCAGGCTCAGATTTACTATTGAACAGAAATTTTTAGTTAGAAAATGAAACTTTCTCCTTTTCTTACATTACAGTTTTAAACTTCCTAGAGAAAATATAAAAACAAATTGTTATGCAAATGAAGAATTACACGGATTAGAATATCTGGTACCTTTTAAAACTTCTTTAAACACAGATAGTTGATTACCAGCTGTATGTCTTACAAAGTCCTTTAACCAGTATTAATCTTACAAAAAGTATAAAGAGTTAGGAAACAGGGGAAATATAACACTTGCATGTACCACTGACAGCTGTGAATAGCAGGAATTGTTAAACCTCAAGTAACCAGATCATGCAGTCAACTCCAGCATCCCTAGGCTCTTTTTATTCCTTTCATGAAGCAAACATATGCATTCTTTTTAATGCAATGCTGTGTGAACAAGACTATCATTTCTCCACATGATCTCATAAAAAAATGATTCATTAAAGAGATCCCAGATGTACAGAATAAACTGGATCATGCAAATATTCATTTAAAACACTTACAGAATTTTTAGAAAAGTGTATTTTAGAAGATAACTAGTCTCCAAAAGAGAAACAATACAATTTAGGATACATTTTACATTGACACAGGGGAAGATCTCTATTAGTGGTGCCTTTCATCCATGTATATTTTTTAAATATCCTCTATGAAATAATTGTAAAAATAAATGTCGAATTAAAGAAGCAAAACACAGCAACAATTGAATGGTTATTCCTAAAATCACTGAAATGGTGTCATTATTTAAGCATCACAATTTCCAGGGTATAATCTGTCAGCTGTTGGGTTGGGATCCCCAGTGTAGGAATTTTATAGTAGGTACTTGAAAGAGTAAAGTCAATCCTTTTGGGCCATTTAGTCAACCCTTAAAACTTCCACTGGATGCTGAACAATACACACAATAATCTAAGCACATTCTGGGTCTTCTTATGTTCCTCCACAATGTCAGTGAACTTTCACAGAAAGGCAGACACACATGAATGTAGTCATCCCTTTGGGTTTTTAGACATGTTTTCCAGATTAGTGTACTCTGAACTCATAACAATGCATGAACACGAAATGCACTTGGAGGCTTTTTCCCCTCTCACAACTTTCCAACTTTTGAATAATTAACACTTTCATAGGTGCCTGCCTAAATAAATTAATTTGTACAGCAATATGAATATTTCTGCAAATAAAGATTTTCAGGCTTTTCTATTCTGCTGGTCATTGAATTATCCACTCACAGGTGTTAACTATTTTATTAATTGATATTGTGACCTCAACCGACTTAACAGTAGGTCATTAAAAGTGTTGTTCTCTTTCTTCTGTTTGCAGAATGGCAGACAAAGATTTTGATTTACCATCACTCTTCAGGACCCAGGACTTCTGCTGACAAAAAGAATGCAAGTGCAAAATTCTTTGGTGATTTTTCAGACTAACTTGCTGTTCCACTCTCACAGTTCAATAGAAGAGTCAGTATGCTCTTCAGACACTTTAGGGAAAGTATTGTAAAGAGGACTTACAAAAGGATAAGAAAACTCTCAAGTAATTGTGTCAAGATATGGCTAAGCTGTTTTAGGTTACCGATGAAAATAAATATTTGCTCTTTTACAAATTAAGGGAGCTGGGGATGGAAAAGCCACTAGATTCACCACAGGTTTTAGTAGTACTGGAAATTAGTGTTAATTGATATATATAATTTATTGTATCTCTTTAACTCCTCTTTAGCTAGAGCTCTGTGAATAAATGTCACGCTTATGTCATGTTTGGGGACAATATATGACAATTTTGAGACACACTAAGTTCAACTGTATATTGATAGAAAAGTTCAATTTGAAGTCTCAGTATTTTGGAAAAAAGTCGTGGGGTTTTTCAACAGTTAAAGCCATTTTGGATGGTGAAAAAAAGGGAAAAATAAGACATTTATTAAAAAAATTAATGATAAATTACTTTTTTGAAGTACTTTCCCTTCAGTTCCTGTGTGCGACAAATAACTTTTCTTGTTGGCATCAGGAAATCTGTGAAATAAAACCTCATCTAGTTCTAGTGCTAATGGCTATTCCATATTGGTGTTCACCAACAGGGGAAATGATCAAGAGGAAGGAATTTGTTTCAGGAATTATAAACATGTCCAGTGTGGAGGGTGCAGCAAGATACCAGTGGTGGGTTCAGAAAACTTCCCCTATTGGACACAGGCGTGCCAGGAGGATTGGCTCTCCAAACTTAATAAACCACTGAAAGTTGATTAATTGCTTGGGAAATGCCAGTGGCCAACACAGGACAGGGTGGTGATTAATTCTCAATGTATTGTACATGTACCACATTCAGATAGAAACGTCCGGCATAACCGCATTGCAATATTTAATATAAATTTTGTGTAAACTAAGTGTAAGATCCTTACTTCCAATGAAGGATTATAATTCCAGTCACCAGGCTTTGAAACAGAAAGCATGTGTGAAATCACCTACAGTTTTTTTCTGATATGCGTCGTGCCAACATATTCTTTGTGATTTACAAGTCCAAAGAGAATTTTGTCTGTTTATGGATTTTTTTTTTTTCAGTTTGTTCTGACATAAGAGAGGAGTTAAGCTGTCACATTACAGGAACAGAAAAAAGCCCCACATGATTTACAAAACAATCCAAATAAAACAGTATGTCTATTAATCACAGCTCTTAAAAAGCGTTGTTCTGTACTTCAAAGACTGTTGAAAAAATAAATGAACTTTATAAAATATTTTAAATTTTTGTGACAAATTGTTGGGGAACATCTGTTTTAACATCTTCTAATAGTAATACTTTGCATATTTTTCCAGTAGTTCCTCTAAAGATTTAAACATGCTTTGCAAATAGCTGCTTAAGTAGTTAATGAGTGTCTATTGCCTACATTTTCTTTCTGTCTTTGAAATTTTTTAAAAGTTACATGATATTTTTAAAAAATTTAGCTTCCATTTGTTCAGCATGGGATGATTTCAGAGCCCCAGCTTTCATTTGCTAAAAATGAGAAGGTTTGGTGTTTTTTGTTGCTAAGATAGTAGAGCACATGAGACTTAAGTCTATAATTTTTACTGATTTCCTTATTTGTATCTGAATATCTATTCACTTGCTGAATACCTTTGAAATGGCATTTTCTAGGTTGATTTAACACGTTCTTCTCTTAGTCACAGAACTTATTCCAAATCAAGAAATACAATATTTCTGATACTTGTTTTCCATGTATTTCATATTACATTAATATAAAATTCCAAAATAACTTTATTGTCTCTCAACAGAATGGGCGCCTCTGTTCAGTTAGTAGCAAAGAAAGAGAGATTTGCTTCACATGAACTTCCTTATCTTGCAAACTACCCTTAAGTACCAGATTTTCATCCTACTAATTATAGAAGTACACTTCCCTGAAGTGGGATGCTGTTATGGCTCTTTCAGCTAAATGGGCTTTATTTTATTAAGAAGGGAAAAAACAATAAAATCATTAATAGAATTATAAACTTAGGGTTGGATTTACATCTTACATACATAAGGCCTCTAATGCATTGGCTCGTGTGTAGTATTCAACACAGGCTGAGTTTGTGACTGTCCCTCTCTGGGTTTAAGTTTAGTGACTAGAGATGAAATCTAGAAAAGCTCTCAGATGGTTCGTAAGACAGGTAGATAGATAAACTGCATTGGAATATTGTCTTTTTTTTCTGTGTATCTATCTGAAGTCTTTCTTATATTCCTCCATAGGATGTGGATGAGATGAAAAATATGAAATGAAAAATATCTAAGATCTGACATACTATAAGATTTCATAGAATTGGTGAGCAGAATATTGTCTTTCATCCTTGATCCATCCCCAGTCTCATCAGTGAAGGACTAGAATATTTTTAAGATGATAAGATAGCTTTTTTTTTTGTATTCAGTATTCAAATATGCTAGAAGAAAGATCCTGGTTGAATATTCCTTTTTAGATTACCTTTTTACCCTGTATATCTGTAGTTTTGATATCAAAATCTTTAGTGAATGTTTGTAAATAGATGTTGCTGGGAGACAGAGCTGAGTGGAAG
The DNA here is from genome assembly GCA_013397095.1 of Sterrhoptilus dennistouni. NCBI lineage: Eukaryota > Metazoa > Chordata > Aves > Passeriformes > Zosteropidae > Sterrhoptilus > Sterrhoptilus dennistouni. The sequence goes on from VWZU01004857.1 coordinate 514,220, forward strand.
TTGTGAAATAAGTTATGCTTTGTGGAAATACTGCATTAAAATAGAACTAGTGTAAATATAAAAATTTCTTAAGAGTTTGTAGCACTAAAGTGTACCTCAATGAGAAATTAGTTTAATTTAGCATTTAAGAGTAATCTAAATTTAAATCAAATGGAATTATTCTCACAATAAAAATGATAGTGCTAAAGTTGTCTTTTAACATCCCATTTCAATAAAACAGTGCAATTTGCCTGTAAGAACTAGGTTTTCATCAAGTCCGTGTACCCCCTGGTAGTTTTAGTTTAGAGGGTTCTTTAATAATTATAATTGCTTATAACTTCTTATGTACTTTTACATCCTTAGAAATTTTCTGGATACAGTTACATTTTTATCTGCAAAATGAAAGTCTAAGTTCTTGTTGACAAGTAGAACTCTTTCCTATTCTCATCAAAACATTAATTTTTCTAGTCTCTGTGTCCTAATGTCCCATAGCAGGCTCTGGCTTGGAGGGCCAGATGGAATGCTGAGGCCATCCGGCAGTTTATAAGTGAACATTTAGTGTATAATAGTGCTTACTTTTATTTTCAATTCCTGGAATTTCCTATGCCTTCAATTCAAACACTTTAGTCCCCTAGTGAACTTAACTAATACAGTTTGTAAATACAGAAAGATTGTCACCATCTATATACAGTGAGGAAGACAATGTTGAACGTTAAGTCATGTTGAAAATAAACTTGTGCAATGGGAACTACTTGTATCTATTTGTAACATTCCCTTCTTTCAGAGGGGAGGAACTGATAAAGCAATGTGCTTGGAGATTCTCAGCTGTTTCTCAATATAGACAATTTGATTATCAGCTCTGAAACAAAAAAAGCCTTTAATCATCCTCCTAAAAGAAACAGCTTTTGTATGCCTCTGACCAGTTGTACATCATTTCATTACAGCAGTGATTGTTCTGCCTGTAATAACTTTGTGCTCTGAATGATTCTCTCCATCTGAAAGAACAGCATCCACACTCTTCAGATGAAATGCACAGCCTGTGTCAGTTCATCTATCGGCACTCATCTCATTTTTCTGTAGATGCCTTGAACTTGTCATCATGAGTGAAATAAATACACATTCTTTGGCTCTTAACTAAAAGTTTGTTGAGGAGTTTCAGCTCCTGTGCCTTTGAGAACTTCCCTAGCTAGCTGCATGGTTTCAGTATTATCACTCTTTTCTGTATTCCTGCATTTTATTTCTTGACTTCCATCTATATCTTTAGTTAGTTGTACCCTCCACTTTTTCAAAAATAATTCAGTGTGTCTGGCAATGTCAGTATGAACTTTTCTGTTGGCTGCAGTGGGCACTGCACTGGCATTTTTCATATGGTGTAACTAGTCTGCCATGGCATTTTCCATTGAAGTAGTAACCTCAGTGTTTGACCAGTTTCTTCTAAGTCCTAGGGACATAATAAGAGCACGGATAAAGTATAAGTAGAGCTTAAAAGGTACTCAATCAAGTTTTCCTCCTTTTTGTATGGGTAAATAGTTTGCATAATGACAAATTATATCCATGAAAGGAACTAGGAGTCTAAGAGTCGATTAAAAAATGGTATTAGGGAACATGCCATGCCACAATTTACATCCAAATAGCTAAGTGTTCCTCCTCCTATACCCTATGCTATTCTCAAACCCATTCTCAGATGTTGTCTGGGAGAGTGCTTTTTTGCATGAAAAAACTGCCAGGAGAATTTCTAATAAATAAACATTGTGAAGAGTTTTGTGTTTTGTCCATAATAACAGCTCTCAAACAAAGAAGGTAAATTCATTCATAGAATATCCTGAGTTGGAAGGGTCATCAAGTCCAAATCCAGGCTCTGTGCAGGACAATTCCAAGGATGGTAAATGAATTCCAGACCCAAACTACATTCTCATGGAGAATTCAAAAGATCTAAAGGATAGTCAAGAAATCTTGAGTTTTGAGTAACCATTGATTTTTAGAAATTTCATAGACTTTTATAAAGGCTATGGACAGGTATTTTGCCCATTTAGTTACCATAAAGCAAAGATGTATCCTGGGACTATACATCAGAATAAACTAGTCCTTTATTATCCAGTATCCAGTTGTGTTTCCTGACTCTACTACTAAAGCAGTTGGAGCTCTTGCTGGAATGTGGGATTCTTAAAATCAATATGCTTTTCCTAGGATTCAAATCCACGGAAATATACCCAAGTTCTTAGACTATGACAACAGTAGTGGGTGAAGAACATCACCCACTGAATCCCAACACCCAACAATTTATGGTGTTAGGAAAACCTGGAGGCCATCCAGTCTGATCCCTTGCTCAAAGAATTTCTATTTAGACCAGATTTCTCAGGGCTGTATTCAGAACATCTCCAAGATGGGGATTCTTCAATCTTTCTGGATGACCTTTCCGAATATTTAATAGAAAAACAAATTTTCTAGTATCTAAGCATATCATTTCCTAACTTGTGTCTCTTCACTCACTTTCATCGTGCAGTTGCAAGAGTTTGTCTTCATAGTAGTCCTATCCTCTACTCAGGAACTTGTTGACAGCAACAAGGTCTTCCCTTAACCTTCTTTTAAGGCTGAGCAGGCCCAGTTTCTCAGCCTCTGCTCATGGGCCTTATTGTCTGCCCTATTGTCTCAGTGCCCTCACTGGACTTGCTCCAGAGTGCCAGTGTCCTTCTTGTTCTGAGGAGCCTCCCACCAGACACAGGACCCCAGATATGGTCTCACAACTCTCAGAGTTGGTAAGAACATGAACTTTAGTCTGTGTTTAGGTGTAAAGGTTCCATTTCAGAAGTCCCATTATTTTGAAAATTCATAAATCAATGGATTTTCTCTTCTATGAAGCACAGTTTTCCACAAACTTGTATCTGAGAGCTACCATTATCAAAATATTTGGTTTATTTTCTGAGAGTCAGAAGATAACATTGCTAATGGATTTAATCTGTTCTTTAATATCACTAATGCATGTTTAGAAGCTGCCTGATTGCCTCCGTCCTCATCTGGGAAGATGGAAAAGTGTCTGTCTCCTCATTTGTAAAATGATTGAAAATATAGAACATCTGTTGAAATAATGAGTCTAACATCTCAAGGATACTGGTGTGGCAGAAATAAATACACCTTAAAGTATTCATGAAGGAGTTTCTGAACTGCCTTACAGTGTAAGACTAGGACCATATCCACTTTCAACTGTTATGAAGAAGTGAATAGAGTGGCTGTGAAGGGTCAGATTCTACATCATGTTTTAGTCCTGCTACTGATTTCTACTCTGTCAGTTTGGCAGAAATTGTTTAAAGTAATTGTTTTCTAATTTTCTTGATAAACTTAAGGAATATTTGCAGTGTTGCTCAAGAGGTTAGTCTATGAATAACACTAAAGAAGTCAAGTATTTACACTTTTTCCTTCAGATTTCCAATAGCCTGGATAAAACCTGGGGATACCACCACTTCCAATAAACAAGAACTTCTCTGTACTCCAAGACCTGTCTGTATTTCACTTTTTTGTAAATGACAGGGGCAATTCAGACAAGATTTAACCATGTTGGAATTTTACTGTTAGACTACTAGTGTGTAAATGAAAAAAAAAAAAAAACAACCAGTTTTGAAGTGCAACCTGCCTGAATAATTGTTGTGTATAGCTGTAGCTATTTAGTCCTCTGAGTTTGCCATGATACAGGACTGGGCTGTGTGTTGAATAGTCCTGGATCCCAGTGTTACATGTGTCAGACCTTTTGCCTTTGCTTTTTAAATAAATCACACAATAAAATAAGAAGAGCTTCCATGTGCCCTTCTTGTTCAGCCTGTCAGCAAATAAGGGTGGGTGAACTTCTCATTTCAGAAAGGCAGCTTTTTGAAGATGTTTAGAAAAGAATGAGGGAGGCTAAGATCAAAGGACCTCAGAACCTGTTCTGTGTAGCCAGTAAGTATTGTTCTTGCACATCTGGGTCAGTTCAGAATGGTTTTTTTTAGAAGCAATGAGAGCATTTTACATACTATGGTCTCTTGAATTTATGATGTGAATTCAATCTTATATTGAAGTTAATTGGTAGTGAACTTAAACATACACAGTCTTAGACAAAAACTATGCTAAACTCAAGTAAAGGTCACAAGATGTAGCTATAATTTGAAGTAATAAAGATATCCAAAGGACATGCAGAACAAATACAAGAAAAAGAGCTGTGCAGGAAATTTAAATGAGTCTGATGAAGAAAATGCACAAGAGAGACATTCAAGCCTCCTCCTGCCCCCCTGTTTTTTGTAGTGATGCCATGTGGCAATAATTTGACTTTTTCATAGCAGCCCAAATATAATTAAAGTCTTTTAAAGAAACATGTTTCCTTTAGTTAGTTATTTCATCTAGCAGACCTGAATCACCCAAAATCATGCAAAGTTTTTTCCTGTTAGTGCTCCATTGCCAATGAACACTAAGCCTTTTCTTGTTACTTTTTTGCTGAATAAAAAACAACTTTTGACAGGTTTATATTTTCACTGATGAAAGAAACAAACAATATAATCAGCAAATCAGCATGTCCAGATATAGCACTCAAAAAAACAGCATTACATTCTCCTGTGAGCATTACTGAATACAAAACCTCCATCATTTGAGACCTTCTTCTTCCCAGAAGGAAGACACTGTGTCATGTTCTGAATGTCCAGTCACTGTGCTGGGCCAGCAAATGGATCTATCCCACATCTGGCAGCCACTACCAACCAATGGACCCCCCTAATCTTCTGTTCCAGTTAAAAGCAGCACATCCAGCCTCTCTTTTTCATTCTGGATCAAATAAATTTGATTTCCCCTTGTTTGCAATGTTAAAGATCAGTTCTTTCTTTGGGCAAGTATAAAACCTCCCTGAATAAATCACTGAATTGTGCTGAGGCTCAAGAAGCACCTGGGTTCACTTTAGTTCAATTATTTTGGTAGCGCAGTCCTTGGATTTTACAAATTGATACATATTGTACCAAATTTTAGTGCACCTATAAAGTAGATATAAAAAAAGAGAAGTCAGTGTTTCTTGTCACATTCTCAGATCAAATACTTCAAGCCAGGAATTTCATCTGGGTATTCAAACTGCTAAGAATGAGATTTGTGGCATTGACTTTGATGGGAAACTGTTTTACAACTGCAGGATTTGCTCCTTTAGCTGATGATTCTCCAGGAAAAGTAAAAATTTTGCAATCACAGAAATAAAGTTACATTTCTTAACTTTCTACACTTTCTCCTTCATGAACCCTTCAGAGGATGTCTATTCCTTTTAAAATGTATGGACTTTATATAAAAATACAAATTCTCTGTTCAGGTTTATTTTTGTCCTGTTCTTGTCCCAGGTCTACCTCCCTCCACCAAACTGCATTTTACAGCTCTGTAAAACATGACTTGTCTTTTAAATCTTAAACAGCAGAGGGCAACCTGAGAATGATTATTCCAACTGTTCCTACACCTTAAGATGCTGGAAATATGGTGGTTTAAAGGTTGTTACCACTTAATGGTATGTTAAATATATGTCAAATAACTACAGCATTCAATATTGATTGTGAATATGCCAAATCTGTTATATTTTTCAGAAGAAACTGACATTTCATTCTGCATCAGTTAATTATGTGATCTCAATAAGTCATGACCATGCTCAGTATAGTTTGTCATTTGCAGATTAAAATTTTTTCTATGTAGGTGGAAGAACTGTGTAAAAAGATGAGGAAATGCCTCCATGGAAAGCAAAAAACCTTTCTGAAATGTTCTTAAGTAAAAAAAAAAATTAGTGTGATTTATAAAGCTATTATAGATTTTAGTAAACATTTACTGACTTCTAATACTATGTTTAGTTCTACAGACCTGAGTAAAAATTCTTAATTTCTTTCTAATTACAGTTATTGAAATGCCATACTTGGTTTAAGGGACTTGTACAACCTTTGTCTAAGTTTACTTGAAAGTGTTATTAGGCTAGATTAAATTAAGTGGAAGAAGTAAGAATAAAATTTAGAGACAATGAGACACCAGAAGACATGAAAAAAGAGCCCGAAAAAAAAGAACCTATGTAATATTAAATATCATGTGTGCATGACAGCAGTGGTTCCTCATAGCCTGATCCAAATACTGCAGCAAATTTATTTAAGAGCCATGCTTTAGATCTTGGAAATCATCTTTTTACCACTATATTATAGCTTATTTCAGCTGTGTGTCATTGCATTTCCTTAAGGAAAGCTTTGAATTTTCAAACATGTTACAACAATATGTGCAAAGAACATTTGCTGCTATTGTTTCCCTTGGGACTTTGCATGCTTTCCTCCCAATCTCCTCACAGGACTCATCCCTTAATCCTACTTCCATTTTCCCCTCCTGTGGATCTCCTTTTAAAAAAAACTCCAGCTAGGAGTTGATGCCAACGGCTCACAGGTTAAGTCCTTCATTTAAAGTTAAATTCAAATTCTTTTCCAGTGTTCTCAGTGCTACTAAATACCAGAGAAATCTCAGAATGTCCAAAACAATTCTTAACCATTCCCCTTCAGTTTTCTTTGTTCCATTTGCATGATGTCATCACTGCCCTTCCTGGGCCTGATGCCTGCAAGATGGAGATTGTGTTAACCTCAACCTTCTTTCTAGAGCTTTGGGTTCCATTTCTGTGAAGAGTCTTCTGTTTTCATCCATGTTAAAATAAATCTTGAGTTTTAACTCTCAGAGCTTTGAAACAATTGATTTATATTCATTTAAGATGCTGTTGATGTACAGAATTTGTTCCCTAATGCATTTCACGCCTTCATATTGTAGAGTGTCTTTTTTTCCCAGCAATAAAAGACAAACTGCAGGGAACATTTTACAACCCTTACTATCTCTTCAGTAATGCTGAGTTTCTGAACTCATATCTTTTCTACCAGTTTCTCCCCTCATCTATTCATTGCTGCATATTTTTAAGTGAAGGATTTTTTATGCCATTTGCTCTAAATATTAGAAATTAACTCTCCACTTCAAATCATTTGTGGTTGTTAATGCTCATAAAAGTCTTGGAGGAAGTATTAAACCTTCACATTTTAACCCTGTTTTCTCCTTTTTTTAAAGAATGAACAAATTTTATTATAATTGGTTTAATCATAAAAATCAAGTCATTATACCCAGATACTCTGTCCTGAGAGAGGAGCCAGTAGAACATGGGCAAGAGCTGGATGAAGCTCTTCCATTCCTTTGCCTTGGTTTTGAGGCTGAGATTTTGCAGTTTCAAGGGATCTGTATCTCCCAAGGTCTCCCATTCAGCTTGGCTTGCAGACCAAGTCCCGTTTTTTCTTCATGGAGAAATTGAAATTCTGTGATTCACTCTGCATCTGCATCTGCATCTTCAGAATTGTGCCACATTTTAGTTCTTTGCTGACTTACATTGCCTGTCTCAGCATATTTCTGAGAACATCATAACTGTTTATGTGTAATGATCTCTGTTTCTCTGGAAAAACATTTAAGAACATACTATTTCTAAATTAGTACACAATCATGAAACAAACAAGACAGTAAAAGGGAGGAAGAAGTGATGAACTCACTAGATATGTTTACTGACCTTGATAGTCTCATGGAATTCAGTATCATCACCCTTTTTTTTTCTTCCTTTACTTCTTTTCTGTATGTTCATGTCTCTTTGGTGCTGTCTTGTATACTGCTAGGGCTTCATGATAAGGACATCATGAAAAGATTATGTGAGCATATTTGGGTGACTGAGAGCAAATAATGATATTTTGTATCCATTATTTCACAGGACAAAAAGTGAGCCTCTTTGTCATATGAAATCTGAATGTTCTCCAGAGGTCTAGGTCTTGGTTTGTTTTCTTTTTTTATCCAGTGGTATGAGATACTGGACAGACATCATTTTTCATAAAAGTCTACTAAATGTTTGCATTTCTTAGATGTCCTTCTTAATATAATATTGGCAAAACCTATCAACATTTTGTGAAAATATTGGCAAGGCTTCCATTGGCACAAGTGTTAAAACAATATTACTTAGAAAGAAAGCAAAACTTAGTAAAGGATTAACGTGAGAGATTAAAATAACTTTTTGCTTTCATTTGTTGAAGGTGCAGTCATTATGACCACCAAGAACTTTTCCACCCACTTTAAAACTGTATTTAAAATGAGCTATTCCAAAGTTTTTTGGCATAGAGCTACAGAGCATCATGGATTTTGAATTGTTGTAAACCAGCAAAGCTGGTCTGACCATAGCTAATCTGTTGTTGTGCCACTTTGTTTATTCTAGCTGAGGCTCTGGCACTCTTGTCTATAATTGTGTATTACTGTCACCAATTTTCTGATGGGAAATTACTAACTGCTGTGTCTATCTGACTTTATCACAAGTAAGTTCAGCCTGCCTTGCCTGCTGTCAGCTGTGGATGCTGATCCTGTTTCTACAGATATAAAGCTTTTTTTGCTCAATTTCTGAGCTATATATCTTAGTGGTGACTGCCTTGAATTGCGATGTGCTCTGACGTAAAAAGGCACCATGCTGTGCAATAAATTTTTGCACAGTCAGTTTCTGCTCCTTACTCCTAACCCAACCCTCAGAGTTAACAGGGATCTGACAGGCTGTCCTTTTCCCCCGTTGCTCCATCTATCTTGCCTTGAATGTCCAAGGGGCTACTCTGGCTGTTGCCCTGAGAAGTGTGACTGATGGTGACAGTGCTTAGCTAGTCTGTGATCCAAGCTGGAGCCTGGGGCTTCTCATGCTGCACATTTCTGGTTGCACCCAAGTTATGCCTTTACCTGTAAATCTTCTGTTTCAAGCTTAGTATTTGTAACTGTGCCCTTATTAAAAGTCAATTTTGTAATTAAGTTTCATTATTATTTGTGTTTTGAAAGAAGCAAAGTAATTTTAGTACATTTTCAGTACAAGCATTTAAGAGTGGAAATTTTCAAAAAACAGTGACTGTAGCCTTATGTCAGAGAGAAAAATGGTACTGTTAAAGACAGACTTGGATGGATGATACATTGTACTCTTATTCAGAATGATTACATTTTGGCCAGTTGAAGAAAAGCTTATTATTTTTATGGGACAGGAAAACCACAAAAAATTTAAGGAAATCTGTGTGTAGTCTTAATCCACTGGCACCTTTTTGTAAATATTTAGTTTTCTAGGAATATTGCAATATAAAAATTTAATAAAATACAATAATAGAAACAGACTAATGCCAAAAACTGGGGTTGAATAACTTCTTTCTGAAACTCTAGTAGTTTAGAATATATTAAAAATACTGTTTCCTTCTATATTTATACATTCATATTCTAAAATGTTCAAATAATTTTTTCTTTGTATTATGTATGTTCAAGGCCCAGATACAAGGCAGGTGGGCATAATGTGATCACTAACTTATTGCATGCTATTTGAAAATGTGCCTTGCTCACAGCTTGGAAGGCTGGACTACTATCAACTAAATTCAGTTTTTATGCTTATTTTGTCCTATGTCTTTTATTAACTACAACTGTTTATCACAGTGTATTGTGCATTCAGTTTTTCAAGAAAAGCTGAGCTAACAGCATTTATTAGTGGCCTTGGGTCAAACCTGGCTGCGACCAGAAGGGTGAGTGGTCAGTGTAGAGAAATCCATACCAACCAGACACGTGATCACAAGACAAGAGTAGAAGTGAACCATAAAATAATCCCTTGTACCATCAGTTTACAATGTGAGAAGTTGGCATGTTGTAGCACACATCATGGTGATCAAAACAAAGTTTCTAAGTACATTTGTCGGTGCTTACTATGCCTTCTGTTTTGTAGTTTTTCCAGAGTTAAAGATTTCAGTTTCTGCATTGGCTCTGGACTATGGGCTGATAAAATTTCATTTTTTCTGACCTTTCACAACACTTTCTTGTGCAGTTAACAACTGAGAGGCTCCTGCAGATGAGAGAGGCAATCATTTATCACTGAACCTAAGCCTCAGGGTACTGGAACACTTTCATTTACCAAGCTTTTTGTATTCTGCCCCTACACCCTTGTTTCTGCAGCAGAAAACTCAGGTTGATTATTGGAAAGAACATTCATTTTTCTCTATCCAGATCCTTGGTACAGGTGTTTAGAAATCCACAACTCTTGTGTGCCTGTTGTCTAGTCCAGGCATATCTTTTGTAGCTTTAACTAGTCACTGTCCACATACACATAGCAGCCTACATTTACTACTTATTGGAGCATCAGTGGTGCTCTTCTCATCACGGTATTCACCAAAAATTTCAGACAGCCCTTCACCAAGAAGACATATTCATGGTATAAGAGTCCATCAGCAGAAAATAGTCTAATGCAGGATATCTATTCTGCATGCATGACTGACTGCTTATGATAACCCCAGAATCTTTGGTTATATTTCATGGGATGTGTTTGTAACTGAAAAATTCACTAGATCAGTGCATTGCTTAATTTTTCTCTTTTTCAGGTCCTAGGACCTCTATGAGCTTCATTACTTCTGAGGGGTTTGCTCATAACAAATTCACAGTAGGATGATTCTCTAGTTAAGTCTACACCTCTCTACTGAAAATTTTTCACATGGTGTCCCAAATAAAATGAAAAATAGGCTAAATGCCATCAGACTAGAAAAAAAAGTATGTTCTGCACTCTTCTCTAACTGTCATATAAAAAGTAACATCAACATGTTGCTCTGTATTGTCAAAATTGTGTGGAAGTTGGGCAAGTCCCTGACTTGTGCATGTGCATCATCTGGCTCTATGCATGTTGTTGTCATTCCTCCAATTTATGAAACCACCTGTCTAAATCATTTCTTCTCCAGAGAACAAAACATTGCAGGTCTGACTTGTCTACCTTGGTTGCACTGGTGAAGTCTTCACACTGGCATCAACGAACCCACTTGCAGAAAAATATGGATGTTGAATAAAAGACAATCTTGACCACATCAATGGAAAGATCTTCTAGCTTGAAACCATGAGGAGCTTCTGATAATTTCAAAGGGTGCGGAAACAGAACTGCAGTGGCTTATAATCTTCAGTTCAGTGAAATAGGTGTAACTAGAAGTCAGTTCTGAAGTCTCTCTGTATGAAACTTAGTAAAACCATGTGACAAGTCAGAGTGTGATAAAATTCTATTAGAAAGACATTTATAATAATTTCATTGTCTGTGAATGAAGTCTTTCTACTCAATAATTTTCTAGTCTATGGAACATGAAATCTTGGAAATAAAAAAGAATTTTTTTTAATTATCTTTGTTCTTACTGATCAAGTCTAGATGATGGTGATAATGTTTACTACTAGTACTACTACGGCTATTATTATTATTAGTTATTTTTAGCTAGCTGAATTTCTTGCATTGCGGTCTGAGATAAAAGCTGTAAACTTCCCACTCCATATAATAAGGACATAATTTCAGGTTGAAGTGGCACAGTGGGCTCTGCATTGGTCTTTGATGTCTGGAGAGTGGAACTCACATTCTGCCTTTGATCTCAAGTGAAAATAAGTTTGGTGGTCTCATTTTAGCCTCTTCTCTACAGTGTAAGTGCTCCCACAGTTCAGTACAATGGGTGTTCTCCGTGTAAGAGAGGCCCTGGAAATGGGGTGTTGTGGGGTCAGTGCTGACATTTGCTGGCAAAGCTGAATGGAAGTGCTTGCATAAGAGCTCGTGTGATGCTTGATTTATATTTAGCACTGCAGTACAAAATGTATTTGTGTTATTAATATAGAATAATATAGTTCCAAAGCAGCTTGCCGATGGACATCTTAGTTCATCCATATAAAATATTTTATTGTATTATCTTATTTAAAAGACTTCTTTCTCTTCACTTGACATGCAGGTTTTTAAAATCTCTCCATCATATGCTCACTCTAACAGTAACCCTTTGGTAAGCCCCTCGAAGCTTGCCAAGACCACACATACTCCATAGTTCCACCTAAAGACAAATGCAGCGAAACATGATTAATTCTGAATATTCAGTCATTATTTTAGCTTTGCTTTTACCTCATTTTCTTCAATCAATTATTCAAAAGTCATACTCTGTAACAGTCCAGTCTCTGAACCTTGTTATTTTTCAGCAGGTCACTGAAGATCTGGTATGTATCCAAGCAATCCCCGGATTTAGGTATTGGGAATCTTGTTTTATTATTCATCTATGAAAGTATGAAAGCACCTGATATAATTTGACCCTGCTTTTAGGGGCAATAGTGGTACATAAAAAAACCACAAAAAACCACCCAAACCAAAAAGCCAAACACCAAACAAACAAAAAAACCAAAAAAACACCAAAAAACCCCAACCAACCAACCAAAAAACCCCAAATTAAATACATAGGTGTAATAGAGCACAGTCAAAATGTAGCAATGCCTTGAGACTCTCATTGTAGAGCTTACTTGGCAGTGCAGAAATTTAAATACAGGGAGGAGTTTTGTGTGGGCATATTTCACAGTTCATTTTGCTGTTTGCTGTGATTCAAAGGAATTAACAAAAAATGAAAGTAAAGAAGCAATAATGAAGACCTTATTTATTGTTTAACAGGCTGAAATCAAACTTAGGTCCAATTTGTGTATGACTTCCCTCTCCTGAAAAGAAATCTGTGTCACTGTTGTCTTTGTAATCCTTTGTATTGTTCAAAATAATGTTGAATACTTCACAATGTGTTATGAAATGAAGTCATTAACCACAACTTCAAACTGTGCCTACTGCAGTATACTGCTGAGTTTCTTGTCATGCTACTTTATCTTTTTTTTAATAAACCGAGACAGTGGATAAAACTCAGGAACTTCCAGAAAAGAACCTTGAAATTCATCTTCCCATTTTCTTATTTTTAATAAATGCCTATCAATAATAATTGCTTACACAGGTTAAGAAATAGGGGCTAAAGGATAAGGTGAATATATTCAGGCAACAGGCAGCTGGAGACTTCTTGAGCTAGAGGTCATGCTGGCCATGCTGGTCATGTGGGCCATGTTGGCCATATTGGTGGCTACTTAAAGACCCTTCCTGAGGTCTGCCTGAATTACTGGCTCACAGCATCATGGTGTTGACTCAGCCACTTTGACCCAGAAAATACTGAGTGCTTTTTATAACTTTGATGATATTTTTTCTGTTATGGACACAGCAGGATTCCAGGAATAGGAAATAGGTGTTTTGCTAACCTCATAAGATCAGGATGCAGATCCTGGCAAGATTTCTCAGGACCATGATATTGTTACATCAGTGTCTAATACCTTTATACCTTTTTCTCCCATTCTCACTGGGGGCTTCTTACCTTACTTTTGTAGACATAAAGTTCTTCAGAAAAGAGCATCCAATGATTCTTCAAAATTCACCTATCCCTCATGCTACTTGAGCTTTGTGCCATGAGGTTTTTTTTCTAGTGGTGTACCTAATTTATTCATCTCTCTAGTTCTAGGTGGCACCACAGCTGCTCCTCCCATCCTCCCAGATGAAATACAAATGAAAGTCAGCAATTTTGTTCACGATAATTAATTTTAACCCAAAGCTGTAGTATTCGGAACAGTCTATTTGTCACTTGTGGTTAAAAAATTATTTGTTTGCACATAGTAAAGGAGCAACCTGCCAGGAGGCAGGAAAAGAAACAGCCATGTCTCACCCCTTCATCTTTAACACACGAGCAGCAGGTCAAATGAAGATAAAAATCTGAGGGCTTAACTCTGTCAATAACAGTTTCTGTAAAATTCTTTCCAGGAAGGAACTTTTCTGTTCATTATAAACATCTGCTGAGGAAACCACATTCATTTCCTAAGGAAAGAGATGTGCAGGCATTCACCTTTTACACTTGCTAATGTATACGTAACTTTCAACCAAAAGGCTATTTGTATTAATAAAAGGGGTTTTAAAATTAATCATAAAACCAAGTATCATGCTAATTTCATAACACGTTTAGAGCAATGCAAATGAAGTAATTTAATTAAATCTATTAAACCTTTACAAATCATGTAGCTACCTATTAGCAGTTAATTATAAACCACTCCACGCTTTTATAATGTCATTAAAAATAATTTCAAGAATCATTCTTTTAGAACAGGGAAGGCATCTATCCAGGTTTAAAGATTAATCTGCTGTTTGACATATTTTAGAAATACAGTATCTGTCTCTAAATGTCTAGGACAGGAAATGTATGAACAAATACTCACCAAACCAATACTTGGACTCCAAATAAGTACTTCTGCTCCAAATAGGTACAAACCTTCCTTACCTTTGCTTTGTAGACATGCCTAAAGTCTGTACAGTTTGTGGTCAACACAGAGTCTCTGCATCTTGGTAATTTTTTCTTCCTGAGAAACTAAAGCTTCACTTGTTCACATAAAGGAATGTGAGACAGTTTAGTAAATCCTTTGACTCTCTCATGGGTTACTGGCTTTGTGAATCCCAGTGTGAGCACCAGGAAGAATGGCTGAGCCTTCTCTTCCCTTGAATTTTTGGGATCTGTTGGACCTGAGCCCTCAAATCCCTTCAGTTCTGCAGGACATCAGGCAGTTGGAATGCCGCAAAGGGACAGATGTAAGGTGTTACTGGTGGGTATGAGCAAATGCAGGAAAGCTTTATCTATCATGCCAAATCATACATGAACAGGCTGTTTTAGGATGTGTGGAGCTGTGACAACATCATATCATTATCTTGGAGCTAGAAAACTCTCATCAGAAGATGGACATATTTATTTGTTAAACTATCAGTTCTGTTCAGTGTCTAAACCAGAGCTGTCTCTTCTGATGATCTGATGGGTCATTTGTATCAGTCTTGGAACAGGGTGAGAGTTGAGGGCAGCTATGGTTAGTCCTCAATTCTCTGCTCTTCCCTCAGAGCAGATAACAGGCTGGCAATAGTACACAAGTGCAAGGTTTGGGAACAGTTAATGTGTTTATCGGTTTCATCTCTGAAAAAACTGAAATTTTTTTATTTTTTTTTCCCCAGTTTGTGAATTTTGCCCACTTTGAAATTTACCTGAATGGCTCAGGTTTTTTAGCTGTGGAGCTTATATCCCAGTATGCTGATGAATGTTGATCCTTGCAGACTGTCTGAATTTAGCAATGAGAATAATGGTGCCAGGGAAGAAAAGACTAGGAAACAAAGGAGGACCTGTCAGCCTGCTGGAAGGAAACTCTGCTAATCCTCTTTGGGGATATCCATGCTGCTTTTCAAATAACTTGTTTGCTGTAAGAGTGATTTTGATAAAGATAACATATAAGGCATTTTCTCATAAGCAATGGGTCCACTGAGACATAGAGGCATAAGAACTAGCCAAATAAATATTAAGGAAGGAGCACTAGCTAGACAAAGCTGAGACATACCAGGACAGATGACCTGGTAGCTTTAGTGTTGATATAAATTTGCAAAAGTTACTTCCCTGTTCTGTCAAAAATTTCCTGTGTGACTACATGCAAACTGCTGAAACCAGGTATTACAAGGAGATTATGGGTTACAGCTTAACCTTAGGCAAATACAGTCTGTCTGCAAATTTCACAAGAAATTAGGTACCTAATTAAGAGAAGTTGTCTAAATACCTTTGTGAACATTGTCTCCAGCAGTGTTCTACTGCTGAATGCACTTCTATTCTTCTCAGAGGCATTGGAGGAATTAAGACCTTAAAGAGTAGGTTGGCAGGGAAACATGTTTTGGGCACACCTGTCTCAATATGATGTACTGGATATGCTTATTTTTCTTTGTGAACTATAATGACAGATTGTAGATGTCACACTACCAATGTGTATTAAACACATGCCAACGTTATGGTACATAAATACTGCTTTTTGTGTTTGCAAAGCTCCTAGAGGTTAGCATTAGGATTTTACTTTCAGAAAAAGAGTAATGAATAAAACCTAGTGGCATATAAGCACTGAAGTATATTACTGAAGATTACTGAAGTATATTACTGAAGATTACTGAAGTAATCTCTGTGGAGTTCAAGGACGTAGCTCACAGAAGTCACAAAGAATTTTGTGGAACATCTATATTTCAGTAGTATTTCATTCTCCCTTTTTGTTGCTTGAGCATTAAACCTAAGTGAATGTGATTTTTAAGGACAATCCTACCTGCTTTTTTTCTGTCATCATAAGATGGATCTTTTTATTGCCTGTGATTACAAGCAGTGGGTGGCAAAATGTGTAGGCTGCAGTTCAATCCAAGCAATAATGAGACAAAGCTGGTGCTTTACTCAATTTTTTTTTTGTAGCTTCTTTTGTGGAATTGGTCTTGTTTTCTAAATGCTATACACTGTCTTGACATAAAACGCGCAGAGCTCACTTCATGATGAGCCTGACAAGCTAAATTAAGATGAGAGCGTGTGGCTGTGCCAAGGCTGTTTATTAGAACATTTATGTTGCCAGAGTGTAGTCTCATTCAAATTTAATACCCAGCAGACCTATCTCTGACAGACCCAATTTTACTGGTGTTTCAGATCGTTTTATGCAGTTGTCTTCATCATCAGGCCAGGTCATAGTTCCTTGACACAAATATACACTAAGCTATGAGAAAAAGAATACTCCTTATCTATGAAAGGAATTTGAAGAGCCAGAGCAATGGAATAAACAATATTTAAAATATAACAATATTTAAAAACACTTTATCTGGCTTTACATGTTTTTAAGTTACTTAGTAGACATGCACTCATCCATTAGCCATGGATGGTTGCACTCTGATGGGCACATTTATAGATTGTGTGTGTATATAAAAGATGGTAGATTAAATTTGCATACTCACTGCTTCCCATTTCAATGGCCACATACAACTTTCTTAGGGGAGCAGTGAATCCCTAGTTAGCTGATTGACAAGCTTGTAAATTTAGCCCTGTCTTTGGTAATGAAAGTAAGCTCTGCTGAGTCCACATTATCAGGTTCTACATTTCAGATTGCCAACATCTTAGAGTTGCATCAAATACAGAAGATCTGCTAACAGTTTTGGCATAACAATTGCCTACACCTCCAGGGCTTATAGACCTATCTCTGCTAAAAATACGCATATGGAAAGGCCTAATTCAGAAAGAGAAAAGATTTGATAAAGAACTAGATGCTGATCAAGTACAAATCACAATGGCACTTCTAAATGGACAGTTCAGTCTGAAATTTGGGCTCAAAATCCTAGAGCCTCAAGGTGTTTTGACTAAGACAAGAATGTTTTATCTTTCTGTATTTTGTTCTGAACATTATAGTATTAAAAATACTTAGATTTGGAAACCAAAGCCATCACTAAGGTGGTAACTGTGATAACTGTTAGAGTGTATCAGGTTTGTCTCATTCATACATTTTCAAATATATCTTGGGACAGACAGCTACCATTCTCTGCTTGTTCTAGGAAATTAGCAGGTGCCAAGACGTCTTGAATTTTTTGCATTCTCACATATAAAACTGAACATAGAGTCAGTCACCTGCTAAAAGGTTTTAGAGAGTAATAAAACAGAAGATGAAAAAGCTCTGGGAAGGGAAGGATAAAGACTGAAATAGCTTAAGTAAAAGGTACAAAGAAATGTACATCAGAAAAGCAATGTAAAACCAAGTTTTCCTCCAGTTTTTCAACATTTGATAACCACAGTGTAGCATAAATTTCAGACAAACATTAAGCAGAGTTAAGGTTCTCAACTACTCAACTTGGTCACTGCCTAAAGGGAAAAGTTAAACATCTTGAGTACTAATGATTCCTACGTACATTTTGCTAAGCTTCTGGTTTTTTTGTGAAGTAAGTCCTGTTGCTAGACACAAAAAGAAAAAAGTTTACCTTATACGAATAATCAGGACATATTGGTAAAAAATTCAGGTCTATGAGACATCAGCAGTTATGAGAGAATTCATTATACTTTCTTTTCCCTGTAAACCTTTGTGGTCAGAGAGGATCTTTGTAGAAACCAGAGGAATTTTACAAAAAAAGACACTTCTATTTCCCTGGTGTCTCACTCTTCAACATGGCAAGAGGTTTTAAAAACATGTATATATTCTTTGCTTAAAATAAGTGTTTATTTCACCCTGACAAATATGTGCCAACTGTTTCATCCTCTAAAAAGATGAGTGAAATATTTAAGTTAGAATCAGTAGAGGTGTGTAGGAACTTGAATTGCTTGGATTAAATACTGCACAGTTCTTTTATTTTCTTCTCCCCTCCCCACTTTCTCTCTCCTCTCTTTCAGAAAGAGAGGATCTGCACACGGGATTTACAAGAAACATCTCTGCATTAGCAGAAGTGAGAGGCAGTTACTGTGACGTGTTTTTCTACTGATTGTGCTAGTGATATATTTGCTGTCAGTGTATTTTGGCTAATGATCTGCCATAGCTGGAAACATTCAGATCCTGAACACTTGACACATTGCAGTAACAAAATATACACATATGTACAACCTATGTGTACACACACACACACACACACACACACACACACACACACGCACACATATGCATGCCTATTTTCTCATATATACGCACACTACAATGGGGACCAGGACTCCTAAATTCTGTAAGATCTTTGTACAGATCGTAAATCAACTTATTATGAGCTTTTCTGCTTCAGTGTTATGAAATGGAGCCAAAAGTGTTTGACATAATATGGTGTGACTTAAACCAAACATGAAAAAGCCTAAAAAGAATGTTCAGCTGGGAGAGAATTCATGAAGACCAAACAAGAGGTGCTTTCATAAATCTGTTTGCATGTGCTAAGATAAAGACAACAAATTAAAGGTCTGCTCAAGTGTAAGAAGGCAATATTTTGCACATGTAAACATGGCATGAGTTCATTGTTGAATGATGATATTAAGGGGAAGAAGTAAACAGTGCAAATAATAAATGTCCCAGAGATGGTGAATGCAATCACAGTGGGTTAGAAACAACCATGGGATAATGCACGGTCTGCTGGACTCCGTCATGAAGTGTGTAGTGCTTGCTTGCCTCAGCTGGAGGAAGCTGGAAAAGGAAGGGCTTGTGAAGGCTCTGCAGTGAGCAGAGGCAGATGAAGAGCAGTGACAGGGAGGTGCCAAGTATGAGCATAACAAGCCACCCTTTCTTGCATTACCAAAAACATTCACCTCAAAGCAGGGGCCATGATAGATAAATGCTTTAAACCTTCAATGAAAAAAAAATAAAATTAGAAGTTTAAAGAACTGATTTCCTCATGTCTGACAATAAATCAAGTGGAAGAACCTGGAGCTTCTTACTGCTAAAATTACATTTACACTCCTCAAAGATAATACAGAAAACATCTGGATGCTTACATTCAAAGTGACTCCAAAACTCAGGCTATTCAATGTCAAATTACTTGCATACTATGTCTGAATTTGGACATGCAAAGATAGCTCACAGCTAAGCTCATATCTTATTCTTTCCTTCTTTGCATTTGTTCAGCTTTAAACAGATAATTTCATCAACTTTCAGAGAAAAGCTTCTAATAAGTTAAAAGTAGATTAAAGTACACTTTCAGTGAAACAGTAGATATGAAGAAAAAATACCATGTGGAATGCTGAAAATTTCATGACATGATCTGAAAAAGGTAGCAGCATTTTTCAGAAGTGCTTTGTCATGGCGTGAAATGCAAAAGTTCCTGAAATCTGTTTATTAATCTATGTATTTTATTGAAGAGTTTATGACTTGGAGGAAAATGTTAACAGTAGTAAAAAATAGTGAGTTTGTTTGGAGATGAGAGTGAGTGGAAGGTTATGGTACTTGAAGAGGAAAGACTGTCTTTAGATCAGTGCCTTCTCTTGCTTTTTGAATACCAAGATCCACACTTGAACTCTCTACCAGATGCAGAGAGATCTTTCTGCATCTTTTTTACCTCTTGTAGTAAGTGCAGCCTGCTCATGGGCTTGCTGTCACAATGCAGAGGGAAAAGGAAAAGTAGCTGATGTGAGGCACATACCTGTGTGCTGAAATATGGTAGAGCCACCACTGCTCAAGGCCATCCTGGATACCAGGCTGCTACTTCAAGATTTAATGGAGAATTTTGGAACAGCTCAAAGGGGAAGATACTTTACTGACAAAATAATGATAATTAAGAATAGTGATTGGGCAAAGGGGCACCGAGTTTAAACTGAAAGGGGGTAGATTCAGTTTGGATATTAGCAGAAATTCTTTACTGTGAAGGTGGTAAGACACAGTAACAGTTGTCCAGAGAAATTGTGGATGTCTCATCCCTGGAAGTGATCAAGGACAGGTCTAATGCAAGATGCCACTGCCCATGGCAGGGGATTTGGAGCTAAGTGACCTTTAAGGTCCTTTCCAACCCATTCTATGATTCTTAAGAACTTAACATGAAAACTTTCAGGAGTGCATTGAAAGATTAGGTTCAAAAATGGCTTCTTGTAACACCTAAAAGTTTGAGAATGTTTGACTGATTGGAATTGCATAGATTATATTTTTTTTCTATTAGACTTTTAATGTTCATTTGAGGCTAAAAAAATTAAAGGATTGTAATTTTTTAGCAGTTGAGAGTCTACTGATTGCAATAAATTAAATTCACTGGCTTTAGGACAAGCATACATAGCATACCTCATTTATGGGTGGAAGACTAAGACACAACATTTTAAAATGGCTTAACTCACACTTAAGGAGTAGGCACAGAATTATTTATAAGAACCTGGTTTAGAAGGCAGAGTCTCTTTGTGTGTTTATGTCAAAGTCCTCTCAGCTTATTTTCTCAGTTCTCAAGGTAGATCTACAGAGAAAATAAAAAGATAGCTCTGTAAAAAGACAAAAGACGATTAATGTGCTTTTATGTTTCAAACTGTCTGTATTGGATGATTACAGCTTTTTTTTGTGGTTCTGTGCAATAGGAATAGGATCAAATTAAAAATAAGAAAACCTTGTGGTAGATTCAGTCAACATTTCTTCTTGTTGCAGTCTTTTAGGTGTTCTAGGTTTAGTTGTGATAACATAGATTTTTAAAATTATATTTTCCATAGCAAACTAGAGGAGAGTACAAATAACCTGCACAATGCCCCTCCTGCCTTTAGAATTTAGAAATGAGTAAAAATACACTCCCTGTCTCCTCTGCTTCCTTGTTCAACAGTCCTATCTACATTCTCACACATGTTATCAATCACTCCACATCCATCTTAATAGAGTCAAACTTCACTCTCTTGCCTTTCAGCACCATGCATACTCTACATATTCCTGTAGGTCATCAACTTTCCTAACTATCTTACGACTTAAACCTTCAGCTGAAATCCACTTAATTGAACAATGGCCCTAACAACCAAAACCAGGCACAATCTGTTAATGTGTTTCTCTTTTCAGTAGAAAATAATAAATGATGTCAGGGTTGGATATACTCTTTGAAATGACCAGTAGAGATTATACTTTCCAAGGTCCAGAGGAGCTTTTTAACAATAGTTTTCTTGCCCATTTCTTCAATATGTCTGAACAGATTTAAATATAACATTGTGCCTGAAATATTTCAGAAACCTAAGGCCTCTTGTGTAAAATGCTATTCTTATCGTTTCATTGTTCACATCACATTACAAGCAACAGAAAGAAAAATCTTTCTAAAAAGAGATTTTAGACAGACCAAACAACTGAAAACGCTTTTTTTGTTGTTTGTTTTTAATTGTGAGTTACTGTCAGAATATCCCCATGACCCTGGCAACACTCTGTTGTTTATGCTACAAGAGGAAGTGCATCTTCTAGTGCATCTTTTTTGGTACTATTCCTTGGATGAACTCTTCCAGACAGACTTGGTTTCAAATCACTGGGTCCCCCTTCAAACAAATAGTATCAGATGTGTGATGTGCAGGCACACACACAAGTTTCATCCCAAGGTATGACTTGCTGTAATCTTGATCCCAAGATTATACTTGCCTCAAAAATTAAAACCTATGATTCAGAATAAACTCTTTGCTTTATAAATGCGGCAGCTGTCTGTTCACACCTTTCATGGGCTGCTTGGGCCACCCAGGTGAAACAGTCACAAATCAAAATGGAACTCCCATCATGCTGTTAAACACTCCCCAAAGATAAGAGCAACAGGCCTGTAACATCGATTATCTCACCCGCAAGAGACAGCCATGGGGTTTCAGAGTGTCTTGTTCTTCTGAGAGTTTGTGTTAAAATAAAACAGATTGAGGGACAAAGAAGTTCAAATGTAAAAAATAGTCAAATCAGTGTGGCTGTTGTACATAAAACCAGAGTTGTACATGTGACCACAGCAAACTCAATGGGGACTGTTTTTATGACTGGTTAATGACATGGCAAATCATTTAATTTTGATGATGGGCTTCTACTTCAATAGTAACGAAAACCAGAAAATTGTTTTGCGGGAGATTTGGGCTACAGATGGGTTTGTTCTATATTCCCATGACTAATTTTGGAAAAAGGAAAACACCTCTACTCTTTGGTGTGGATTAGAACTACTTATCCCAGTCCTTTTCTTTGGAATTTTGTAAGTTAAATCAATCAATTTAATTTACTTAAGAGCCAAGCAGGAATGTCAGAAAAGAACTTAGATGAGTGAGACAACTAGTACAACTTGCCCATCCTTTCATTAGGTCAAAGATATGATTCTACATACTTCTCTTGCTATGAATCATAACCTGTATTCCAGAACTCCAAATGAGTCTCAGATGAGGATTTAAGTTACAGTCATCTTAACTTGTGTTTCCCAGAACAATAGGCTGGACATTGGTAAAGGTTTCATAAGGTTGCTGTGAGCAACATACGCTACCCTTCAGGTTTACTTAAAAGCATTTCATGACAGAAAGTACTGAGAGAGGGAATACTCTATGGGTCTGGCTTTTCTGGCTTTTTTCCATCACTTGTACTGCATACATCAGCTTAGGTGCTGAGAACTGACATATTCACTGTGCTGGTAGTAACAGACTGCACTGTCATTGTAGGACACAATGAGCAAATTTCAGATCATTTGGAAGTAATATTCCGAAACTCATTGCATTGTCTATGCATTTATAAAAACAGTGGTGCCAATGATATTTTTTATTTACTGTGCATATTGCTAGTTTTTTACTATGTTCTATAGTCTTTATTACAGTAGAAATATTGTTATCTAGTAGCAACAGAAGTAACCAACAGCAACCTCAAGTGTACAGTAGGAGTAGAAATATTAATACCGGGTATGAAAGAAGTAATAAATCCACCAGTGTTGCAAAAAATAATTAAGAGGCTACTTCTTTCCTTTCTACTTTTTTCAGATGAGCATAAACCCATGATGAAGAAAGGTTAGAAAATCAGTACTGCGTGTTTTATTTTAGCTTTTCTTTAACAAAACCCAAAGTCAAACAAATGAAGCAGAAGTAATTTCTCGTTTTTATCACTAGTATTTTTGTTATGCCTAAAGTTCAGAGAACAGAAAGCAAATAAAAATAAACCAGACATTTTAATTAGAGGAAGGATTTCCAATTCGGAATTTTTTGAATTCTCAACATTTCCAGTGATTCTTCAAAATAGCAATTAACACCAAAACACTACTTTTAACTGCAATTTGAAGAATTTATTGTACATGACCTGATGCCTTAATTGCAAGGTTTTGTGATACCTAGAATAATTTAGTTGTGTCTTCAGTTAAGCAGGGTAAAAGATCCTTTGCATGATAATTTTATACAATGTGCTAACTTAATCTATTATTAAGAGAATAATAATTATGTCAAAACAAATGTCACATTTCTTACAAAAACTGTTCGTTCTTCACTTTTTTTCTCACTAACATTTGAAAGATTTTAATCTCAGTTAATTATAATTTTTTTTGGCTGGTCTTTGCTTTTATTTAGCCTTTACCAACTGGTGTGCTTTCCCTTTCCACTCTTGTGTAGCAGTAGTAATGCTTCTTTTAAAAGGAGACAACTTGACACTGCAGATCTGGCTAGAGGCCTGCTGCACAGACCCTCTCTGCATTTGTTCTCACTTGTCAGGATGATTTTTACCATCCACATTCAAAGCCTCTGAAATCTACATGGCCTCCCATGTCACAGGTCGGTGTTCTCAGGCATGGTTGTAAGAACCATGCATAAAGTACAACCTTCCCTAGTTTTTATTAAATAGTATGATAGCAGCACAATCCTACTTGTTTTTTTTCCTCTGGGGAGGATTTAATAAACTTCCTATCAGTGTTTCTAAGTCTGTATAACACTAGACAGCCGTGTGGCTCTCCACTTTCAATGTGATTTTGAAGGCAGGCTCTGGAAAGTTGATAACACGCTTCACGACCTTTGTGTCTGGAAGCAGTTTCCCTTGATTGAAGTCATATAAGTTCAGCTAAGTTGGAGTGTGTTGTAAATATTTATCTGGCAGTCTGACACATAAAGTTGTTCTGAAATTACAAAGTACATTCCTGTCTTTCATGTATTAATGCCACTTTTTTCAATACACTTGTGAGTGATATTATTTAGAGAACTTTCTATAAGTGACTTATCATTGCTTGTTAAAGTTCTCACACTCTGTTGTATGGTCATTTTTCAGGATGGTAGCTCTTGAGTTCTATTACTTCCCTATCTTCTAAAACATAAATGTGTGATTATTCCAGTAGTGCAACAAGAATTTATGCAATGAGGTAAGCATGGTTTGCACATTTGATTTTGAAATCTGGTTTGGGGCACTTATTTCCATGTAGGGATACAGATGTTTCCTATCGCTGGCAAATGGAAGGTGACAACTTTCTAATCATTAGGTCATTTGTCATTACCTATCAAATAATAAGATGTAAAGTAATGCTTCTGGGTAGAGATTCTTTCCCAGAAACAGAATGAATTCAATTCCAATTTTTTCTGGTTTTCTTGTTTTCTTTCACGTATATTCAAAAAGGAATTCTGTGCTCGACAAAGTGCCATTTCTGAAAAGTACAATTTTTCCTTACAGAGGTATAGGACAGGTTCAATAATGTTAGGAAAAATAGCATTAGGATGAATTGCTTCTGAGCACTTTTTTGGAGATCTTTCAAGTCCAAATATAGTTTTGTTGTGAAGCATACTTTGCAAGGTTTCTTAGAGTGCTTAAATGTGAACTGTTTCTCTGAGTTTGTGAATAGCTTTTATGGAAAGAAGGAGGAAGGGAACTGAGGTGACAAATCAGCTAACAAACATTTATAATTTGTACCTATTTCAGTTGAAATAAACTGTGATAGGTTGAAACAGTTGCAGAACAGCTTTCCTATCACCTTGTTTTCCCAGGCCAGAAGCCATTACTGCCCCTCAAACTCATCGTTCCCAAAGCCTTGTCACTGGGAGCTGTTAGGATGGAGTTGCTGACTGTGATGTGCAGGTCCCCTGAACGTTAGAACTGGGGATAGTTTATCCTTGGAATAATTAATGCCAGGAGCAAACACTTGACTTACACACACTGGAAAAATTTTGACTTACAATACTGGGTTAATGTTTGTTCTGGTATTGGTGTTGTGAGGCTTTTAATTTTTTTTTTTAATTTAAAAATATCTAACTGACATTACAATTCTCACATTAAATGTTAAAAATCAGTTAAAATATGCTCAAATAGATCTAACCATTTAAGACTGATGTTCCTCATGAAAACAAACTAATTGTAGTATGGCAACTCTGAGTGCAGAAAAATGAAGACTTTCATTTGGTCCTTTAGTATTTGCCTAAGGGGCAGCTGAATAGCTGCAGAAATGAACTAGTTTGATAATTATTTGAACCAGCCAAAGAAAAAATTGCTTTCTGCAGCTTGTGATAGTTGGTCAGACTAATGACTGATCTCTGAACCTACAGAAACTATGATAACAGTAGTAGAGGTAAGAAGTTAAATTCTTTTCTTGTTCTATTTATATTTAACAACAGCAAAACAGGCACTTCTGAGACAGCATAATGGTATTCAATATTCTAGACTGATGTGTAACAGTGTCATTTGATGTTTTACACTCTGTATTGCAGGGTGTGTGTTTCTGTTTTTGTAGCATGCAAAAAAACCCTTAAAGAAACCACCTGCTGATACATATATAAACAGATAAGTTTTGACCATTTACAAGAGATTGCTGTTGAGAGAATAAAAAGCTCCATAAAGACTGTGCTGTCTCCCTAGCTGATGGCAGTCTTTGTAAATGTACAAGAAAATCATGTTTTGATTAAAAAATGTCTGCATTTAATTTAAAAAGCTTAAATGAAAATTGCAGGTTTTTTCAACATTTGGACAATTTTTTTATTTTGTATTTTGGCTTTGAGTGCAGTAAAGCACTTGAGTCTTTATGGAAACATGATTTCAGAAATGTCACTGCTTAAATCTTTAAACTCTTCAGCAAAATAAAATATGTGCAATTATCTGCTGCTATGGTTTTATAAAAACTTGTGCCCTGTCAGGCTGGTAACTCACTGATGTCTGATTCTGCAAAGAGAATCCCTAATGTGACACGTTTCTGCACCCATGAAATTTTTTAATTCTGTGGAGAAAAGCACACTTGATAACTTATTTGCATTGGAAGAAACTCTGCGTGTGCGTGTGTGTGTGTGTGTAACAGACTGCCATTTGATCCAAACCACCATTATGACCCAGCTAAACATGTGGGTAAGAGTTGAAAACTTATCCTCCAACATATATCTGACAGCAATTCAACAAGATATTTATTCAATATGTTATGGTAGTTTCACTTTCTGTGAAAGTATCGCTCAAAGACCTGAATATAATCACATTAGCAAGACCACAAACTGCTTAAAGCAGAATGAATCATATTGACTTTTACCCAACAGAGTTGTGATATAGCTAAAGGTATGTGTAAGAAAGATTTCTCAGAAAGTAGTTAAATGTTAAAACTGAAAATTTTAAACTAGGAGCTTGGTGTTCTGCTCTTGGCACTGTCACTATTGATATGGAGTGTTTGGCCAGATACTAAACCTCCCTATGTTTTTCCTGCACCTTTCATTAGCAAGTTAGACTGAGGTTTAATTTTTTCTCATTGTGTTTATGAAGTACTTTGCAACTCTTAAGAGGGAAAATGTGCATTACAAGTGTAAAGCCAAAACGTCATTATTGTATTTAAGTAACTATACCAATTTATTTCAATCGATAAAAGCCTTAGAGGGGAGCAATGTATTTCTTTTAGTTGAGCTAGTAGATACAGTGTGACAGGCAGAGTTTGCCTGTTACTGTGATTCACATCTAGTTCACTGAAATTGTCGGACCCTGCTTTTTGTCAAAAGCAAATTATGGAAAAGATAGAGCCAGTTTAATCCAAATGGGTGATTTCTGTATTCCAAAACCTAAGATTTTCTCTCAGTTGTGGAAAAGACCAATGGAATTATTGGCTGTGTTGGCAGCTGTTTTGCCACACTACAGTACTCAGAGTATTCTAGCCTGAACACTTCACAGAAATGTAACACAGAAGGTACATCCAGTAAGTCTACACTTTGTATTGACACTACTATGAAATTATTTTACTTACTTCAAGTAATAATTGAAGTGCAAATATTTATCTAAGGAGAGTAAGATTTGCGTATGGTTCATTACACTCTGAGTGTTTAACAGTAAAGCATCTTTGTTTCTGTCCCTTAGGTCTCTGCACTATGGCTGGTGCTAAGATTTCAAGCCTTTGGGATCTTCTTTGATGTAAGCAAAATACTTCCCAAATTACTTTCCTCCAAAAATTAGATAATTATCTTGTTTATGCAGGTATTCTTCTGGTTAAAGGAAAATTTTAACATTTTTGTATTATCATTTTTGCTCCTGCTAATCTTTTAGTTAAATAATTATACTGCTCAAACTGAGATTATGGAAACTACTTCATCAAAGGCATTGGGCTGAGTGCTGGGTAAAGAATAAAGTCAATGTTTTGCCTACATTTCACATGTGATAAATACTTGAATATCGATCTCCCTGTCCCAAGAGAGTCCTTGTAATATCACAGACATATAGAAATAAGTATTTTCTTACTGTGGGTTTTCTTATTTTTCTGTTTTCCACTCCTGCTTTTACTCATGTTGGTATTGCATTAGCATGCTGTGGTTTAAAACTCTTGTCACATTGGGGGTGGTGATACAATCCATTCCTGTTGTATGCAACACAGAACTGACTTATTCCTAAAGAGAAAAAGAAGAAAAAAGGAAAGAAAAAGAGACCCAATAATTTATTAAGTTAAAATGTAAAACCATCTTTACATTAGTAAGAGGAGAATTTAAAAACATACCTCAGAGATTAGACTGTTGTTTTTAAATGTGTGATCTAGTGATTCTTTATGGCAGTAGTACTCTTTTCAACTATGAGTTCCACTTGCCCAGAGAAAACTTCTTTTTTCTTGCACACAAATCTAGCAATATATTAAATAAATACAGCAATATATTTATATTACTCAAATAAAAATCTCTTGATATAAAATATCCTTCACAGAGATTTAGTAAAAATAAATTTACACCTTTAAGATTTTATGTAAGTTCTGTAATTGTTTGTTTGTGTTCCTGGTCCTCAGCATTAGAGGGGTACTAAGTTTAAGAAGATGGACTGTATGGTGCTCTTAATTTCTCTTAAATATTTCAAAACATATTTCACCCTAAAATCAAGTCTTTTTACAGTTTGAAATGCCAGAGAGCTGAGATTTGTTGCATTGTAGGTGAGAGACTCAATTTCAGTGGAAGAAAACATAATCTATCTTCTCTCTGTACTTTTGAGAGCCTGTCCCAGCTGGATCTTGGCAGCATTAAAGATATCCATCACTACAAACTATGCTTGTCTGGAAGCAGCACACCAATCTGCCTGATTTAGAAGCCCTGGTTTAAACATTTCCAGTTCATCACCACACACGAGTCTCCACACATGAGGTCACAGATATTCTCCCAGAGAACACTTTGTAATCTCACTAGTGCTGAAGCTGGTGGAAGTGGACACGGTTGTGTGCCTCTCCCTGAGCATCTCCGGAGGGCTGGCCTGAGCAGGTTTTGTCAGACACAAGGAATGTTGCTGTGAACTTCACAATTATTAGTCAAAAAAATTACAGGCTCTGTCTGTCACCCAAAATACAGCAATTTACTTCTGATGACTAATGTTCTGGTAGCAAACTGCACATAATCTATTTTGATTTACTGTGATTATGATATGTCTCCTCCAATGGCTTTTTTCTCATTTTCAATGAGCTTGGAGGTGTGCTTCTCCCTGGACCCCAGAAGTACAGCTATGAGCTGGAGAGACATATGCATGTGATTAATTAGTGGATGATGAGAGATCACCATCCCTTGTTTTATGGTGATTAATATTTCCTAGTTATTAAAGATGCAAAGAATGGCTTTGAGGTGTGTAGAGACTCCAACATGTGGATAGCAATGGGCATAGCTGAGTGGGGATGAGGCTTTCTAGGGGAAATTTTTGTTTAGGTCTTCCTTGCACAGAAAATGAAAGCTGAGGCTATCATGTACAACAGAGGGCTGTGGGGTCAGATTTTGTCACAATGGCTGGTTCTGTCAGCTCAGCCAAAAATAACTTGGAGGAGTAAAAGAATTAAAATGTTAGCTTACCCAGAGAAAGAAAAATAATCTGCTATTTCTACAAACAGCCTTTCACTGTCTGTATGCAGCTGCCTCAGCAGTACTCAGTAGGATTAGAAATAGATTTTAGTTGCTCTTAAAGACCATATGAAAATATATGTGGAAGTATCCTCTGAAATACGAGGCTGATTGATTTTATTTTGCTTTGCATAGTTGAATTATACATTATTGCAGTTTTTGAAGGATTTAATGGTTCTATTTACAGATTTTTAGTTAGCTGACAAACATGTGAGATGCATAAAGAATTCTTTCCTTTTGAAATATTTAAAGCTGGAGATGAAGATATAAGTGCTAAATGCTGAGGTGCTTCTTATCTAATGAAAATGTAATGATCTATGTGTTTTAATGTTGCTGTGTTTGTAATATTAGAACAAGAACAAAAATACAGGTTCCTTCTCTTTTGTGAGATGCATATTACTTACTTGTAGCTTGTGTTTGTACATATACACTTGGAAGTATGAATAAATGGGACTTGGAACCTGACATGAAATGAGGAAGATATATGGCAAAAGTTAAACCAGTAATTAGCAGTGTTTATTTTTTCCATCTACTGCTTCTCTCCTTTAATAGAGATAGGTAATGGTTGGGTGAAATGTATGGACATGATTAACCTGTTTCCAGATAGAGAATAATAAGATTACTGGAACTTAGCAAATGTTATTTCAAATGGTTGTTGCATTTTATTTCCAAAAGTTAACTGTCTTACTGAAATAAATATATGATAGACTGTGACACTCCATCTGTGAATCTGTCTGTGTCCAGAGTGTTTCCCAGGACCTCTTTAAAAGACTTTTTTTTTTTTTNTTTAAAATTTTTTTTTTTTTTTTTTTTTTTTTTTTTTTTTTTTTTTTTTTTTTTGGTCAAGGGGTTCTTTGTCATCACATAGCTCTAAATTTTGGAAATATGTTCATCAAATGGCGATGTGTCACGGCATCCCATCATTATTGTCTAAGAGATGGTTTAGTGAAAATCTGGCTCATTTCTTTCCATGAAATCAAGTTATGAACAAGAACTAATGAAAACTAAGTCTTGAGAGGTCTCAAGAGTGTATGATTTCCTAATTAGATTGGTGTTTAGATAAAAATAATACTGAGGTGGCCAAGAATTTTGATGGGGATGAGCAGTGGCTACATAACTCATGCACCAAAGTTGGGAGCTTGCTTCTCTCTCTTCCTCTTTTACTGGAGCAATGGAACCTCTTGAACCCACACTGAAAGATTTGTATGACCATATTCTTGTGATTTAGAAATTATGGCAGGGTGAAAGCCTTCCAAGAAGACTGCTTTATAGAAACAGAAATGAACTGAACTGGAGGGACAAGGCCTGCAAGACAGTAAGGGCAGGAGGAAAAAAAGAGAGCTTTGATAGCAGTGGTTAACATTTTTGTCTAGGAAGAAAATAAGGTGCAGGCAATAAAATATAACATAGGACAAGGTGCCACCTCCACACAGCCCATTTCTATCAGGGCAGCGGACCCTCCGTGTTGCTGTAAATAATAACCTAGACATGGCATGAAAAGCTTCTACAAACATACTAAAAGTACCCACAAGAATATTTTAACAATTCTGCATTCCCTGATTTGTGAGGTGGGCTACACTGATCTCCCTCCCTGTGGATCAGGGTTTGCTTCAGTCCATGAGCTGTAGGTCTACTGGCTTTTTCAAAGTATTCTTCAAATCTGTGTTTTCTTCCCATGAAGACCTGAAATATCTTTTCAATTGTTGTATGTACAAATCACAGAGATATGCTATCTATAGAATCAGATACTATGGTGAATCTGGAGATTACCAAGGCACAGAAACATTTATCAATTGCTCTTAAGCACTATTTTTAGATTTCTTTAGTGCTTTAAACTCTGCATTTGGACCCACATCATATTTGAGTTATTACTGTTCTTTAAAAAATCCTGCAGACTGGACAATCTTGAAAGGTTTTAACCTGTTGGATGTGGCTGGCTTCCAAGAAATTATGGCAAGGCATGCTTTAGAGCATGAAAAAATCTCTTCTGAGGAGGAAATAAATGCTTCAGGGGAAAGAGAGTGTCACTAGCCTGTAAAGGAGTCATCACTCTTTTCCAGACTTTGTAAGGGGCTCTGGAAAACAGGGTATTGTATCTAGACTGCTGCAGTCAGAATAGGCACAATTTGCAGCAGCGTTTATGGCACCAGAGAGGCATGGAAAGCTTCATTCAAACCAGGACACCAGGTTTAAGTGACTCTTCTCAGGCCTTTGATGTGGTAAATAAATGACAAATGCACATCTTTATGAGCACAAGAATGAAAAGAGGGGTTTAACAGCACTCCAACTTTGTTGGCCTGAAGGCAAAAAAGGTGTTGGAGGTGGTGCAGCTCAACAGCCTCACTTTCAAGGTCATGATCATTACTTTAGTGGCCACAGGCTTAAAACTAGAAAAGTTCAGTGCTTCTGCTACAGCTGAGTGTGCAGTCATCTCTGACAATACCTTTCCCAGAAATTCTCACATCCTAAGGTAAATTATGCATCCTAAAATTTCACTTATAGTGAAAAAAACAAAAAAATAGAGAAAGCTACTCAGAACTTTTAATGTATTTTAACTTTAGCTCATGAGGTCTGCAGGTGGAAAAGGAATAGAGTATTGTTCCAAATATGTGTAAAAATCAACACTTGGTCAAATGTTTCAAATGAAAAACTAATTTGCTTTTTTTTAAGAGTTACTTTCATAATTATTTCCATTGAAGGTTTCACACTATTACTATATATTTTTATAAAAATATTGGAATAGTTATCTAAATACTGACAAACCTCAAATTCCTATAACTGTACTTTCTGAATAATTTAAAGATTTTCTTTTAAATATATAAAGTTTAAGATGAAATATAGATATTTTTTATTCCTAAAGTAAAGCACTCAGTAATCAGAAATTTCTCCCTATTTTATTTCCTTTTTTAAAAAAAAATTGAGTAATCCAAGAAGTCAGTCTGGTCATAAAAGCTCTTGGACAAAAGCACCATTATGTGTTTCAAATCCGTAACTACACCTCCAGGTATCTGGGTTTAAAGATATAAAATTAAATTTTAACATATGCTGAAGAATACGACTTGTGCTTTTCCAATCAGGGTAGGTAGGGAATATTTCTGAGGACAGCTGGGATGTCAGACCTTTGCAATTTACACTTTCTGGCTACAGTTGTACCTGTACATCTGTACAGAAATTTCATGACAGACGTTTAATGCTTATATGGAAAAAAAACCCTTCATAATTAAATACCTGATAAGTTTTTAATTAACATGCATAACGTTCCTGCAAAGACCTTCAGTTCATAAAACATTAATGTTATTTTACAGTTAGTTCTTGATGATTCACTAACATATCTGATGTTTCAGAGTTGTTTCATTTCACTCTTATTCAATCTGCTTCTTATGTGCTTCTTTCTAAAAGTACTTTGCAAATAGTAACAATAAATCCCAAAAGAATGATACGTACTGAACTGGCATCCTGGTAGCAGACATATGTTTGAAATACACTGTGGACTGAAATAGAAGGCATCTCAATTGATATCTGCAAAGACCATCTCCTCAGTTTTGAGACTGTCAAAGAAAATACATTCTCACAGTGGAGTTAAAAAAAATCTTTTGGTGCTTGCACACAGAAATGAGCTAAGGCAGAAAAATCCATTGCTAGGGGGGTTTGACATTTGCTTCTATTTGAATTTGAAAGGAATTGACAAAGGTCTCTGTGGCAAAACGATTTCATTATGAATTAAATTTCAGACTAACTAAAATATTTATTTCAAAAAAATTTGAATTTTATTTGGAATCCCTGTAAAATGCGAATTTTTATAATAAAGAAATTATTTATACCTAAAAACCTGGTTTTATTCTTATTTTATTATGCTTATATACTCGGTTTCTGATTTTGTAATTGACTTTATTTTAAATTCTTTTACTTAATTACTCTCATTTTTTCTATTTTTTTGAATCCAATTGTAAGAAAATAGCTCTGACATAAAATCTATGTTATTTTTCTCTTCAGAATGCCTTTTCCTTAGAGGTTTTGTAGAAAGTTTTAAAACTTTGAACTAGAAAATTAGATGAGTCCTCATCACACTTCACAGAGACATCTGTTTTTATTATGGCACCTTGGTTGCATTTTCTGCAGTAATGAAACAGCTGTTACTGAAACCTGTAGTGAAAGATCACCTTACTTTCTTGTTCCAAGCATTTCTTCTCTTATTTGATAATAAAATGGAGCAGTTTTGCACATTGATTCAAGATGTCAAAATTTATTAGAGCAGAGGAGATACTTCAAAGTAGAAATTAAAATGGAACATTTAAAATGTTGTTCAGAACTTCCATTCAGACTTTTCAAGGTACATTTTAAAATGTAAAAAATAAAATATATAACGGCTGTGATTTATAAACTATTAAAACCCAGAGAAACTCATTCCTGGAGCAGTGTGAAGTATATTAAAGGCAATGAACTGTCGAAGCCCAGAAGTGCTGGGGACCTGGAATTTCTGTGGCACCCAGATTTCCAGGAGGTGGCTTTTGATTCCTGAATGTCAAGCAGCCCAGCTGCTTCAGGAGCTGGAGCAATTGTAGACAAGGTCTATAAGGTGTCACAAAACAGGATTTCTCTCCTTTCCAAGGGGAAGATAATGGAATGGATGCATTCTTACAGCATATGTAATTCTTCTAACAATTCAGTATTTTTTAATAGGAAAACGTGTTCCTAACCACGTCTTGGAGGGACATAGCTGTCTAATCTCTCTGTTACACACAGAAAACTTGTTTCTCAATTCACTGCAGTATAAAAGCCACCTGTAACTTCTACATGCTCATACTATGGTTTAACGTGCTTCTGTTTACAGCTCATTAGTGTGGACCATTGCTAAGACTGAAGTCCATACCCCTGGCTATCTGACATCACAGAAAGACTGATCCTAAAATTTTAAAAAAAGCATTCCTGTTTAAAACAAGTTTCTGAATTATTTTCTCCAGAGTAAAACCATACTGTCATTCCTCTGTAAAAAATTAGTATATTTGTTGTGGGGCTTAGTCTAAATTTTTGGCTTGCAGAAATTGTAATAGCTCTGTGGTGTTCACTAAAAAAAAAAACAAGAAACAAATCTGATATGCAATGTAAAATAACTGAAATTTTAACTGAAATTTAATGACAAACTTCAATACCTTGCTCTCAAACTCCAGTGAGTTCAACTGTTTCCTTCCAGATGCAGATCAACTACAGCTCTGACTTTCAGTTTTCAGTTCTTTAGGTCAGGAGTACACTATTATAAATCTGGAGCTCATGTTTGATTCTTGGTGTCGACTGACAGATCAATTGTCACATAAATTTTAACAAAATCTTCAGTTTCAATTCAGTTACTGTTAAGATTTATTATTAATCATTCCTAAATGTATCTATTGTGTCTTCTAGTTCTTATAAAAATCGATATTTTATTAAAAGACAGTATTAATATGTAGCCAAAAGTCTAGTCTTTGTAGGCAGAAGGCACTGCTGGTTTTATCCCTACACTTGCAAATAATAACTACCAATTATCAGCATGGCAAACAAATCTAATAAATATATTGATCAAAAGCCTCACATTGCTGATTTCTTGGTGCCCTGATTCTTCAAAGCAAGAGAGTTCTTTAAGACGTGACTAGGATGATAGTCTCCCAAAACATGAAATTTTTAGGAGAAAATAAAAGGCAGCCTCTGAAAATCTGGAGGAGAAGAATAGAATGACTTAATTACAGAGAATGACTGCCTATAAAAAAAAGATTTACTCCTAAATTATGTTTAATGAGAGGTTGAAAGAGCAATGAAATCACAGGATAATATCTAGTCTTCATTATTGTGACACTTCAGGGCAATGTATAACATACTTTCTTCCCAGCAGTCAGCCAATTCTCCAGGCAGTCATACATAATGCCACAGAAGTCTGCTATGAGTAGAGGATGTAATATGATTTCATTAAAACCCAGTGAATGAGTCAGGTCAGGTCCCTATAAATAAAGATGCTCTTTAAAATGTTATACATATATGTAGGAATAGACAAAACCTTTGCACATATTATTTATAATGTGTTACACTAGCACCGTGAAGCTGACCTCAGCTTGTCTGGGGACTACCCTGTACTGGGCAGTGGATGAAAACACTGTGACATCCCGTGACCTATCTAAATAGTTTTCTAAACCTTCTGTTTTTGAAGATCTGCCTCTTTTCAGTTAGAGAGAGCTAACAGGCACTGCTGATTTATTTCAAATGCAGAACTTACTGCATTTCATTGGTAATTTTCATGCCAATGTTGAACTACTTCCCTAGGCTCTACTTACACTTAGTACTCAACAGTGCGCTAGAAAAACCCTAAACAAACCAAAATTGTTAATTAAGTTGGGGCTTTTTTTTTTTTTTTCCTATAAATGTACTCAACCATTACTATGTCATGTTTTTAAATTTATCTTGTTTTCAAGGCTGACATTGAGGTAGCTGTCTTGGATTACAAATGGGGGATCCAATCTAGAGTCTCCCAGAGCGGTTAAGATGGAGGAAGAATGCTCTGGAAGTGTCGTCTGGTCCAACACACCTGCTCAGGCAGGAGCACCTAGTTACAATTATCCAGGATTAAATCCAGACAGCTTTTAAATATCCCGAGGAGGGAGACTCCACAGGCTTCTGAGTGACCTGTGCCAGTGTTTAATCACCGTCACAGTACAAAAGTATTTCCTGTGTTCAGGGGTAACTTTTTGTGCTTCAGTGTGTGTCCACTGCCTCTGGTCCTGTCATGGGCTCTGTCCTCTTGACTCTGTCCTCTGTGTCCTTCCTTCAGACACATGGATGAGCTCCCCCTGAGTCCTCTCCAGGCCAAACAGTCCTGGCTCTCTCAGCCTTCTCTCTCACACAAGAGATGCTTCTCTTAATCACCTTTGAGGCCCTTTTTGAACTTCATGACATTCTTGTCAGCCCATGTTTCCCTCCAGCTGAGGTCACTCTGGACAGCAGCAGGACCCTTTGGCATATCAGCCACTCTTGCTAATTTTGTGTCATCAGCAAACTTCCTGAGGATACCCTCTGCCCTTGACCAGGATGCTGATCATTAATGAAGGTATTAAACAGGACTGGACCCAGTATTCACCCCTGGGGTACACCAATTACTACTGTAAACTACTTGTGCCACTGATCCTCATCATCTGAGCCTGGCTGGTTTTCAACCTGCCTTGCCCTCTCCTCATCCTGTCCATTCTTCTCCATGAGCCTGTAATTTCCCAGATCCTCTTTCTTGCCCTTCTTGATGTTATGGGTGATGCTTGTTTTCTGCCAGTCCTCAGGCACTTCTAATCATGATTGAAGATTACTGAGAGTGGCCTTGTAATGACATATGCCAGCTCCTTCATTCCCTGTGAGTACTCCATCAGAGCCCATTTGCTTAAGTATTCCCTATCCTGATCCTCCCCTACCATGGGTACATATTCCTTGCTCCAGGCCTTCTCCTATGCTTCTCAGACCTGGGATTCCTACAGACTGGTCTTACTAGCAAAGACTAGCAAAGTGAAGAAAGTATTTGGTACTTTGGTCTTTTCTTCAGCAATACTCACATTTTTCTTAGTCTTCCTTTTGCCACCTACATACTTTTAGGAGCCCTTTTGGCTGCCTTTGACAATCCTAGCTAAATCCAATTCCATTTGGGCTTTGGCTCGTCTCATTCCTACATGCCCAGACAGAGTGTCTGCATTCCTCCCAAGTCCTACATTCCTCACAAAACCTGTATTTATGTTGCTAAATAGAAAACAGTGAGACAGACAAATAAACTGTCTGCTATCTGTATCCCTTGTTGTCATGCTTCTACATATTCTCTAGTCACTAATGATGACTAATTTTCTTTGAGATGTGGTCTTGGCATGATTTGTGGGTAAAGCATGAGACCAGAACCATCCCCAACAGGCAGCATTTTCAAGACTGCAGCAGATATTGAACTTTTACCCATATTTCCTTGTTTATTCCAAAAGCTTTTCGATCTCAAATGTACTCACATACCTTCCCAGCTTACCCCTTGCCATGTAGCACACATTTCCAATACTGTACTGTGAAAAAAACCTCACTACAGTAGGTTTCAACACTGCATTTGAATTAAAAAAAAACCCCCAAAACCCAACACATAAAACATAACATCATTTGCTGCTTGGAAACAGCACAGGATTAAGAATAGGCATAAGGCCAAGTGTTGGGAGATGTGAATGTGGGAGGTCTGTGCTACTTGGCCTCAAATCCCAAAACAAATTCATAGAGATGAACCATTCAAGAGATGCCTAATACAGTTGACATCTTCCAAGGACAGGAATGGAATTATTTTATATATTTGGAGATATGTTGGTATATTTTCCTAAAAAAGTGAGGCTGCCAATAGGAGAGTTGTATCAGGTAGAGTTTTCATTATATTGATTTAATTTTTTAGCATGGCTACCTTCTTAGAAGGTCGGAGTTGTAAAAATATTGCTGTGAAATTCTGCTTTCTTTTTCTTTCTGTGTTTAATGTAAAAGATATTTCTTCTTGCCTAAAGGAAAGGTCCCAGCCCTGAACTGACAGCACTAGATCAGAGTGAATGTCAATTCTACCCATCTCATCTTCCTGTTTTAACAACTAATAGGTTCAAATCTCCACATCCTCCACTTGCAATGCCTAAGCCATTGCTTCTGATACTGGGATGTGTCAAAATCTTCATGAAGAAGACTGGGTACCAGCTGGAAATTTATACTGATGAACATTACTGAGAAGTACATAATGACTGGCACTGCTGACTGCCTGTACCAGCAATCAATAGAGGGAAGGATATTAGGAGTTTACATCTGATGGACAGAGGCTGATGGACTCTGCCTTCCTTGCTTTTGGACTGTCAGAATGTCAAAAGTAATTTCCCACTGGTGAGGTTAAACCTAGGAAATAATGAAATAATACTGACTAGAAAAGGAAAAATCTTTGAATATCTGGTCAAAAAAATTGCTTCCACCTTTTACTGGAGAAATACAGCTGCCATTCATAAAAACAGTGCAAATCCTCTGAGCTCTGTTTGACTCCTCATTGACACTGGATGAGCAGGTAACATCAGTTTCCAAAAATGTCTTTTTTGCCTCTCCATCTGGCTGGGAAAATTAATTCCCTTCTCTCTAATGAGAATTTTACTGAAGTAGTCTGCAGTTCTTCCTGATTCCCTTAAAGACTGCTTTAACTTTGTGGTTAGAAACTGAATGTGACTGTCATAAGTACATTCCAATGGACATGAAATATGCCTTTCTACCTTCCTTCTGGTTCCAGTCACTGAAGAAAAAAAGAACTTTGTACAGAAGTCCATCATGGTAAGTAACTTCCTCTTTGGGCTTAAGGTCTTCTTTCTGATCTCTAAGATCTTGAAGACAGTTACCAAACAGAACAGGATTTGAGTTAGCAAATTCTATAGCCATACAGAAAATAACAAGTTAAAGCTGGGAACAAGAGTTATTTATCAAAAAAGACAATGCCAAAGTGAGGCTCTGAAGACTTGAAGTGGGTGTCAAGTCTGTCTAGTCAACAGCTTTCCTTTTCCAGACAGATTCTCCCAATATTTGTAACCTCATAAAATATTTTTTCCCAGGGTTCTTACCATGGCTTTCTCTTTCCTACTCATTCCCAAAGGAAATCTTATTTCAAGAGGCTTTTTCTTTCCAAAGAAGAAGTATTAAAGTCTTTTAGAAGTTTACTAATTTCTGGATTACTGTCATTGATTTTATGAGGAAGGTGAACAGACACTGAGAAAAAGTAGAAAATATTTGGTAGAAAAAAATGCAAGTGTAAATGAGAAGGATTTTGGTAAGTCAGGCAGAGGTGAGTAAAAAAAATCAGAGATTGATAAAGTACTGGAGTAAATGAGGTCAGTGCTATTGCAGATGGATTTCAATGCTGATAAACATAGCAATACTATAGGGAAAAAACTAAAGCACTTTAGAAGAGTCTAAAATGAACAACATAAGTCACTGCAAATATGATAGTGAGGACCTTTGCTCAAGACAGTTAGACAGGAATCAGATGAAGGATAACTTAAGTCACTAGAGATTGTAAGAACTGGGAAATTTTGTAAAAAATATTATTGCCATTACACAATTCATTGCTATGTTTCTTATTGGAATTATAGAATTCATTTATAGTTTTGTCTGGGATACTTTATGTGAAATCGCCATTCCATCTTAAAAACAAAAAAGGAATAATGTAGAACAAAAAGAAAACTAGAATTGCATGATGAAATTATCAAACATATGGCTATAAAAGCAATTTATATCAAGGGAAATTCAAAGGCTTTTTTGCTTATCACAGAAGACAGCCTGTTATGGCACTAGATAAAAGAAGATAAAGAATTAAACAGAAACTAAGTGTTTGCACCTTCTGTTCTCCTAGCTCTTAAAAATGTGAAACATATAAAGAAACTGAAGTCTAAGGAATCCAAAATTCATAAGAGGTAATACTTTTCTACATAGTGCATTGCACACCTCTTTTGACATGGGATGCTCTCATCACAGGAAAAAGAAAGGAAAAGATGAGAGAATAAAAAAAGATATAAGAATTGGAAGGATTCATTGGATTAAAACAAAAAAGGTTCAGAGCAAGTAATAAATACTGTGCTTCAGTGGTTATGGTGGTTTCTACTACCAGACTCACTTCTGTTTACTCATATGTTTTCTTTTAATATTAATGTGGAGTATTGGACAAAGTCATTATTGGAAATATATCTGTGATAATTTTGAAATGCCTATCTTGTATATTATTGATACCAGCACATAATTATCGGTACAGATGGCAGGAAATGATTAGACTTTGCTTTGACACTGAGGATGGATCAAATCTTCCTGAATACAAATCCATCTGTTAGATGTATCTTAATGATGGGCATGCAGCTAATAGCTAAAAGAAAGAAGAAAAATTTGATACAATAGTTTAATTTGTTTATTTGGTACAATATTCTGAATTTTACCTCTTATTTTGTATTTTACACATCAATTATATCTTACCCCAAATGAGTTGGAAAATACAGTGGGATGTCTTCATACAACACCTAGAACATTAATTGGTCTTGATTATTAAAATATAAACAAGCATAGTGAATTTCTTTAGTTCTACTTGGAGAACTGAGCATATCTGAATAAAAATATTGACTTTGTCTCATGTTATTGCATGTTAAAAGCAAACCTGAACTTTATGTATTATGAATACTATGATCAGATAAGGGATTTCCCTAAGTCCCTTAGCCATATCTTCATATCCCATTGAGAGGGCAAGAAGAAAATACCTCAAAACTATTTCTCACTGCTTAATAAAACTGTGATCCAAATCTCCTCATGCAGGTTTCCAGGGGATACAAGGCTGCCAAATCTTTTTACTTAAGTAAATGATCGTGAAATGGTGGGTCTGTAAATAATCAAAGAGATGATATATTCTTGTCAGTCACTCAGTGAAACAAACGGAGCATTTTAATTACAATGCATAACATTTTTGTAACAGTAAATTCCCTCATCTCTGCCTACTCTGAGTTCTTTTCAGACTAGTTCAAATGGAAAAATGAGATTTCCTAAAGTACTTTATTTGAAAGAAATAAGGGACATCAATCCAGTAAACCATTTGTGCTGCATTCCAGATGTGTAACCTTTAGGACACAATGGGATTGTGTAATGCAATTAAGGGAATTTGATCAAGGGGGCAGATAAACAAAACATTCAGTGGTAATAACTTGATAATGCCCTCCTCCCTCCAAACCCTGTGAGATTACCTCCCCTTAAAAAAGCCGGCTAAATATGATGGGTATCCCGGGATGGTTATCCTAGAAATGCAGTGTTGAGAAGTCCCTAACCTTTCTTGGTCAGGGGAAAAAAATCTCTTCCAGAATTTTTTGGAGGTAGGTGGTGTGCGCTCCAGAATTAGGAAGAAAAAGAAGAAAACTGAAAAAAGCCACCTATAGCCATGAAATATTCCTTTGGAAAAACCTAAGAGGCACCACTTAGTGTTCACATGTAAGAAGTTATTTCAATATCCATCCCGTTACCACAGGAAAAGAGCCTGTATCCTAGAACACACAAGATGTTGGTAGTATACACAACAGAGTTTCCTGAGATTCTGCTATAATTTGATTGTAAGTGAACTGACAAAATTTAATATTCACACAAAACCATATTTCTACCTAATGGTTATAAAAATGACCAGTATGTCATCGGGGCCAAATTCCATTTGAATTGCTCTGGCCATTAACTTTTTTGAAGTCATTTGAACTAACAGTGTAGGTAAGGTAGCTGGGATTTGTTGTCTTTATTGCCCTAACAATGTCATCAATTATTACTTTGAAGAAGAAAGAGACCATAGCTGTTTTAAACTCCCATGGGCAGAAATAAAAGGCATTATTTATTGTAGGAGACACTAATGGCTTTTCATAGGCCAATTAATCTTTTTTATGGAAGGATAACACTAAAGTCAAACTACTGACAAGACCTAAACATAATGTAATTCCTTAAGGCCATTCAAAATGGTTCTTAAGAGTTGAAGAGACAGTCTGAAATCAACAAAGTAAAACACACTAAAACATGTGTTAAGTATTTGTAAAGTAAAAGCATGATATGTAACAAGTTATTTCTTTTGGCAGAAATTGGCCTGTTGACGACAAACTAAAGAGAACATAAGATTAGGAGGCTACAAAGAGAACTGAATAAATCTCATTCCAGGATGAAGCCTGCATCTTTATCCAGGAAGTAACTAACAAGTTGCTTTTTTTCAGGACATGTAAGTGTTCATCTGGATGGCTGTGCCCAGCTGCTTGCCATACTACTAGGAATATATAGATCAACATGAAGGATTTGAGAGCGAAAAAACAAGCATGGAAAGAGGTTTTGAAACAATTAACTGATTGAAAAGATCAAAAGAGTTGAGTTTTTTAATCCAGGAAATTAAGCATTTAGAGGGGACATAAGCAACTTCCAGTAGACAAAAGACTGTAAAAAGAACAGTGATAGATTTCTTCTCCTTGATCACTGGCTCTGGAGAAATATAAATAGATATTTGATTCTTGTAAAGGAAATTTTAAATGAAATACTGTGGAATATTGTATTGGAGGTTTGCAGGATTAGCTCATACAAACATCTACTGACAATGGTATTTGTGAGTTTTTTCAAGTAACAGAGTGAACAAATACTTTTTAATATCTCCTCTTTTTATTTTATAATTTACAGTGGTACTATGTAATAAAAAGTCCTATTAACATTACCTTATCTATAAAAACATGCTGAAAAGCATGAAACTGAAATTTTAAAATCTCAAGCACCTGTATGTTTCTGCAGATATGACTCTCTTTAATGCAGGAAAGTGTTCGGGTCTGCTCAATTTCTATCTTATTTAAAAGTTTAAATGGAAAAAATTAACTGCTTGCCTACTGATTTGTGTTACTTCAATGAAAACGATTTTTTCTTTCAACTGGTATTTCAAATAGGTATGGTCTTTTTAAGTTCATATTTTTCATAATTTCTTCAATTGTATTTTTGAATATTTGGTTTTCAACCTTACTTAGAGAAATGAAAACTATATTATGTGATAAATTTATCCAAAACTCTTTAAAATATTAATTTGCATAGTTATATATTGAGGGCAAACCTACAACACTTTTAGTTTTCTTGAGAAGTTATGCAATTTTGCCTAACACAGAAATCTAACACAGAAGTTGTAAAAAAAGCTCTTTAATTGAGTGTATGATCATAGAATGATTTGGGTTGGAAGGGACTTTAAAAATCATCTAGTAATCTTCTGACCTCATGTTGGTTGAATTCACTTACTGTAAATATTTTATAAATATTTTTTATCATCCATAATTCTCATAGGCTGTTATATCTCAAATATTCTAAGGGTATGTCCAGCTGTGTGAAGTTGATGACATATTCTATGTTAATCTTGTCCTTTTATAATTTTCTGCATGATATAGCGAATCTTTTTAGTATTTATATTTCTGAATGGAATTTTAAATGAGATGTAATATTCCGCTAAATATGAATGTTTACTGCCTGTGTAGGAAGACCTGAAATACTGAGAACTGCAAGCTGGTCTATTACCTTTGGCAGAAATCTCAGTGGTTTTTGTATAAAATTTCTTATCTTAAATTTAGTGTTACAATGTTGCATTTTAATTAATAATTTTAAAAAGAGATTTTTCATTTCACTGTAAGAATTTTTTTTACTTTTCCTTGAGAATACACTTTTTTTTAGTGGGGTTAATATTGATTTATGATAAAATTCTGAAGCTATAGGAATTTGCGCTTGTGGTTGTTTGAAAGACACTAATGAAAGATAATTTTGATTTTGACCTACAGACAAGTTTTCTATACTGTGATAAAACTAATTCTTCTTACATTGAAACAATCAGTCTGTTTACTATTGTGTAGCTGGTAGTAAATTTACCTTAGTAAATTTTGCATTTGCTAAAAGTTAGTGCATCTTTGCTGCAGGAGAAATTAATTGCTGTCAGAGGAATAATACTGCATTGTCAGAGGAAACTGAGCTTTGCAGCTGAAAGTTTCTCCCAAGACTGGGGTGGGAATATGGAAAAAAACACATAAATCACTGCATTCAGGTGGGGAGGATAGACACAGTGCAAACACGAGTATGCAAGAGATGGTGTCTCTTCACAGCAGAACCTCTCACTGACTCCACTCCCAGCACTACAATGAGATTTTAGTGGTTTTATTTTTTCAAAACTAAGACCCTCTTTAAAACAAGGATTGAAAATTCATAATTTAGGAAGATGTTTGTATAATTCAAATGTAGAG
Source organism: Sterrhoptilus dennistouni (assembly GCA_013397095.1). Taxonomy (NCBI): domain Eukaryota; kingdom Metazoa; phylum Chordata; class Aves; order Passeriformes; family Zosteropidae; genus Sterrhoptilus; species Sterrhoptilus dennistouni. The sequence continues at coordinate 558,351 of VWZU01004857.1, forward strand.
TGTGAGGGAAAGCTGCAGAATATTTGGGCAAGGGAGCAAGGCTGTGTAATGAGCTCCCAAAGGAAAACCACACTCATTCATGCAGGAAGAGCTCAGCTACAGAGTATTTGCGTTAGGAAAATGTTTTCATACCTATCAGTGACCAGGAAGAGGGGGAAAATGCTAAAATATGAGCCTAAATCTCAGCTCCTAGAACTGATGCTCTTTCACCATGTACGATATCAATTTAGTACTAATGAAGTTCTGCTTCCATAGTAAGAAAAATCACTTTCAGTTTAAACATTTTCTGTACTTCTGCACCATAGAAAGCAGAGTAACAATGGAGTTCCTTGTAAAGAACCAGAAAGAAGGATTTGTTTTCATTTGTCAGTGACAGTTAACATATTTTTTATTATTTTGTCTTTGTATGTTATTTTTACATTGCCTCCACCTGCTCATTTTCAAGTCAACACAACTGCTCTGCATCAATTTCAGTATTAAAATCAAGGCTTTTATGGGAAATTATCTGCTAAACTATGGGCATTTTAATAGAAATGGAACAATGTTCGTATCAGCACAGGCAATTTGTAATAAGACAGTAGTAATCCCCAGATAGGTCAATGCTGGGAAAAGCAGAAATATTCTTTAGTTAATACTTCTGCTCCATTTCCAGTATCAATTTAAAATTCCATCATGGATTTGAGATAGGGGTTACTTTAAATTGTTGGCGAAAATAATTCAGATAAAGTGCCAAATTTTGCATATTTGTTGGAAGCTTGTTTGCTTGTTTCAGTTTGAGAAATCACAGTGGTGATCTTGCAACTGCAGGTATTCTCCTGGGACTCTTGATTAAAACAGTGATTAAAACTTGATTAAGTCAGTGAGTCTTTGTTTCTCTGGCTCTTCAGCTTCTAATCCCTAAGAGAAATGAAGGGAGGTGATAGATTGAAAAGCTACACAAGTCTTTCTCAGTTCAGCTGTGTGAGGACACTTGAGTCAGATCTGTCCTTACTTTGTCTTCATTTGCTGCACATCTGTTTTGACCTTTCTGAGACAAAAAGGATTTCTTTTGTGGTAAGCTTACGGCCACTGAACTGCCTAAAAGAAAACTCTTTAAAAGGCAATGGACTGTTGCTATTTCAGACAGGTCCTAATCAGGATCCCTTTCTCTCTTCCTTTTGACAGTGCTTGCATTGTCTTATGTATCAATAAAGCCTGGCTGAATCAATCCAAACTGTTGCCAAGGAAAGCTGTTGCAAAACAATGTGAAGTCTCCATGAGGACAAACATAAACAGGCTCTTTCCCAAAGTGGACTAAGCTGAACTGCACAAAGGAGCTCTTGTGAGGAACAAGGTTTTCCATATTTTTTAATTTCCAGACTGCCCTGCAGTCTGCCTGGATGGTTTGCCCTTGCTGCTTTCACTACCAAAGGTCTGAATCATCTCTAGCTTGCTGCCCTGCAAAGTCTTTGTGGATTTATGAAAAGATATGTCTTGATTCTAGCCAAATACACAAACACTAATGACTTCTGCCCACCAGTATTAAGCTGCCCTGAGAGTTTTAAGGTGAATTGTTAAAATAACTCCTTGAGATATCATTCAAATGTAATTGTACATTGAGCAATAGTAAATTAGGCATATTCTTTTAATGGCTCTCATTTGTCCATTAGTTCCAAATTACTGTGGTGTAAAGCTGGAGTCTCATACACTTGTTTCTTTGAGATTTTCTAAAAGGAAAGACTGTGTTTTTTTATGTGACAATGACAAACTGTTTTGCATTTCTGAATTCTTCATTGGGAGAGAAAAACTCTGTCTTTGAGGGCAAGTTTGCTGTAAATCACCTTGGCAAAAAAGGACCTGAGAGACCTGGTGGGCAACACATTGAACATTACAGTGAAAGTTAAGGGTACCCTGAGCCGCACAAGGAGAAATGTTTCTAACAGGTAGAGCAAGGTTCACTTTTCCTTCAGCACCACTGAGGCCATATCTGGAGTCCTGAGTCTAATTCTGCAGTCTCCAATATGGGAGAGACATGGAGCTACTGGAGAGAGCCCAGTGAAGTGCCACAAAGATTATAAGGGCCTGAAACTTCTATGAAGAAAGGCAGAGAAAGCTGGGACTGTTATGTCTGGAGAAGAGAAAGGTTCAGAAAAGATCCCATGCGTGCAAACCTGAGGGGAGGGTGTAAAGAGGATGGAATCAGGCTGTTTTTAGGGATGCACAGTGACAGGTCCAGTGGCACAAATTGAGGCAAAAGAGGTTCCCTATGAAAATCAGAAAACACTTTCTACTGTGGAGATGACTGAGCACTGATAAAGATTACCCAGAGACCAGTGGAGTCTCCTTCCTTGGAGATATTGAAAAGCTGTCTGGATATGATCCCAGGCAACTATATCTAGGTGTACAGGCTTGGCAGCAAGGGGTGTTGCACCAGATGACCTCCAGCTTCCTTCCCCACCCCAGCCATCCTGTTGATCTGTTATATACATTAGAAGTGTCACTTGCAAAGGAGTTATGAAGATTTACATAGCTCATGATGCAAAGCTTCATGTAGAGAAGGAGAAATTATTCTTTTGAGTATCTTGACTATGCCAATTCAGTTTATATATATACATATATATATATGAGACTAGATATCTTGTGAAATTTTATTTGAACCAATAATGTGATAAAAACCCTCTCTTCACACAGTTTGTTACAATTCCTGTCTGAAAAAGATGAGCTAGATACCTGAAAAGAAAAAAAAAATTTGATTGTAGTTCACTTAGCTTTTAATGATTGACATGATTTGGGCTCAGCTTAGATTTAGAAGGTTCAGTTTTACTCTGAAACTCACTCTATGGCCTGTCTGTGCTTCACAGCATATGAAAACAATAACTTACCATATGGTAGAACTTTATTTTATAACTATTGTTGACCTTTCTTTCAACTCCCAGTGTTTGCTGCAGGACAATCCCACCACTCTTCACCAAGAGAGCAAGTATTGCAAGTTGGACCTGCTTAGTGCACTAAGGATGTTTCACCTTAGCGTGTATAAACTATTTACAGTGTGTTTATGTAGAGATTATGGAAGCTCTGTGATACAGACCATTCACACATTATGAGCAGATTCTGATGTGTTCCAACCCCAGCAGTTCCTCAGTAGAAACACTCTCACTGAAACCAGTGGGGTTCCTCTCAGTGTGATTAAGTGTGAATTGACATGCGGGAAGGCATTTGGGGCTGACCTTGTGGGGGTTTTTTATGCTGAGGCTAATTATTATCTCTACAGAATCTCTTGTTCATTTTTTTTTTTGGAAATGATAGTGATCTCAGTACAACCACAACTGCAGTATATGGAACAAGTACTGTAAGTACCACAAGGACAACATAGGTAATTTTCTTCCCGATACTGCCCTTCTACTACCTCCAGTACAGATTGGCTTCTATTTATTTCAGTGGACAACATTCTACTGCACTAACAGAAACAGAAAACTCTTAGTGTGATCAAAATCTTAAGCACACTTACAGACATATGTATTGACCCTTGATGAAAGTTTTTATAATTAAAAAAAAATCAATCGCGTAATTTTAATTCCCCTCTACATCAGCATCTTAGAAAATTATTTTCCTTCCTTTCAAATTAAATTCTGAACAAAGCAGTAAATGCTTTAACTATATCAGAACTATTTAATGTTGTGTCTTTCCTCCTGAATATTTATTTCATTTATCTTTTTGCTGGAAAGTGATTTTTTTTGATACCTATCACTACAGAATGTCTATGATGTTCTCCCAGTCTTCAGGGGGATTTGAGGAGACATGTAACCTGGAGAGCTTCCCATTTTAAAGCATGCTCATTTATCATTCTGCTGTCTTGCACAGACAGAGATTTTGCACGTTATCCAATTTAAACATCCATTTAGAAGCAATCTAATTTTTATTCCTTGCTGACATCAGCACAGAGACTGTGATGCACTCCAGTAAGATGGCTGAAACTAAGAAGGGGTACTCAACAGGAGAAAGACAAAAATGTAACTAGATACCAATGCAGAAATGATTGTAGCAAATTTTGAACACAAATTTAGTGGGGTTTTTTGCCATGACACAAAGTTTTATTGTAATGAGTTAAGGATGTCAACACTGCCTTTTAATGCCACTTTGGGAATTTCAAAAAATGAAAGACTATGGACTATTTTGTCATTTTTATTTGTCAATAGGAATAAAATCTAGCAAACAAACGTAAAATAAAATGAAAAATAATCATATTAGAACAAATTTCCACATTGCAATTTTAACCAATGTTTTTTAACCATAAAATTAGAAAAAATGCTGCCCTTCAATGTCAAACAGACATTTTGTCACTTGGCATAACTAAGCTTTGATGTCAAAGCAATACGTTGTTGTCATAGAAGAAAAATGAAATCTCGTTACAGTCAACACTTAGATTATTGTAGGAAAAGAGCTAGAATGACAATTAAATATGTTTACTCTTTCAAACATATAACACTCTCTTGAAAGGATGTTCTTTATCCTGAAATAACTTTATGGTAAATACTCTAGAGACATTAAGTATAAAAGTGTCTTTTGTATCAGTTTAGGACCTCTTGTTTTTGTCAGGTTTTTAGGGGAGTGATGGGGTTTGGACTTCAGTGGTTAATTTCTTCTCATTTAATGTGCTGAATAAATTATCAGGAAAGTTGTTTCAAAAATATGAAAGACACTTTTAGGAGTCATTTAAGAATCTCGTCATCCTGACCGCAAAAGGTCTAGACAACAAAAGTTTAGATTTAATTCCATAAGTTGAATTCTCCATATACCCAGAAGTCAGACTTCATAGAACTTCTTATAATTATTTTTTAATGCAAAGATGAGAGCCTTTTCAACTAATTATATTCTTTGTATTAAATTTGATATTTTAAAATTGACACCCTCCCCTACAGTTACTGGAAAAGCACTTCAGATTTATTTTATTTCCTCAGTTTAGTGTTTTCAGTCTCTGAAGTTCTCCCTAGAGAAACCTGAAACTTTCAGAAGGTTTCTATTTCATTGAGACAAGCCTGCAATAACTTATATTCATGTTCAAACACACACATTGTGAGGCACTGCATTTATTAATCATACTGATTTTGAAAGCACTAATCCTAACCCAAAAAGCCCTGAACAAGTGCAAGTCTCTGCAGGACTGTGGCCACAGCAGCCTTCCATAGTGATTTTCTACTCATCACAGTTCAATATTTTCCTTTTGACAAATACACCACTCTTGATAACACTTCTGGCACTGAATAAGTTGAGGTTTCTAAGAAACATATTTAGAAGAAGGTTTTATTTGTTTATGAGGAATTCATACCAGGGTTGATTATTGAGAAAATGTAAATTGCTATATGCCATCCCATCTTCCACAAATATTTCTGGTCAAAGGCAAAGAAATAGAAGAGAGAAATAGTTGTGTCCACACAATATGGAATAGTGTGATAAATGGGAATTCAGTTTATTCATGGAGCAGCTCTGAATTCCTCTTTCTGTTTTCTGAAGTATCTGTAGAAGAGACCTGCAGAGTAATCATCTCAGTCTCGATTGGAAAGATAGATACAGTGTTTAAATATCAAACAATAAATTGTGTTGCAAAGATTATTTTTACTTGGTGATTACTATTGAACAAGATGATAGAAATTGGGTACTGAAAAGAAAGAAAATCAGGCCCTTTATGAGGATTTTATCTTCCTAATTTCGGGCAGTCAGATGTAAAAATATCTTAAATGGGTGCCTCGTTTACCTAGTCTATGAGTATGTGTAGACACAGATGGTTTTACATGAAAAGTAATCAAAAATTTGAAATTAAATGAAAATTTGAAAAGAAATTTTACATGAAAAGTAGTGCTAAGTATGACATAACTGGTAAATCCATTTATTAATCTCTAAGACATTAAAACAATAAAACATAAAAATACATGTAAGTATACACTGGTGGGATTTTTTTTTTTAATTTATGCTTTTAAGTTAACAAAAATAGAAGAACTTGGCAAATTCTGGTATTTGACAGAATCTGTACTTCATAAAATTCAGGAGATTTAACACACTGAAGGTTGGTTTTGTGGGGAGTTTTCTGGTTTGCTTGGGTTTTTTTTTTTAATATGCAGTCATAAATGGAGGAAAAAAACTTGACACATACATACACAGGGCAAGATTAGAGCAGCTTCACCTTAAGGGGATACTAGAGTTTCCACAGTTGTGTGAATTGTATATGTTAATGACATTTTTTAGACAGGGTTATACATTGAGTAATAGTGAACTCTATCTTTTCAGAGTTAAGTGGAATTTAATCACTCAACCTTTGGATTTTGTGGGAGTTGAGCACTTAAATTCTATGAAGCTCTGAAAATTTAGGGTTAAAAGGGTCTGGAAAAAATAAAAATAAGGAAATTCATAATGATGGGTGACCCCAAAAGACTTGGAATTTGGGTAAGCCATAGACAAGTGTCTAAAAGTTCAGATGTTTATCTGATCCTCTGGAGCCTACAGAACTGGACTGAAAAGGCTTGCAGGAGGATGATTACTTTCATGATTTTTAGCACTTCTGCTTCTGGTCATAGCTGAGTATAGACCCTAAATAGGCTTTGTTTCTTAGTAAAATTCTTTTATTTTCTTTGGGAAAAGTGATTTGAAAGGAAAATATTTTACAGTAGTGTCATCTTTTCTAATTAAATCAGCATTTCTTAGGTAAAACTGCAGAAAGTATACCTTAAGATATAATCTAAAGTAATTAATAAATCCAAGGAAAGTGAGAAATAATATAATATTAAGACCTTGCATTCTGTCTTGCCAAAAAGCAAGGGTCTCATGCTTAACAGGGACTTTGGTTTAGATCTTGAAGGACTAACTTGAGATTAATAATTTTAAATATTTTATTTATTGACCTGAACTCAGTGCGTAAAACTTTTGTAGTAAAAATTATTTGTGTCACAGAACTGGCATTACTGGTATGATGAAGAATGAAAGAAGAAAAATTCACTGTGATATAAAATAATAGATTGAGAAGGAAGATATATCCACAGATCTAATGTGCTACTTACCTAAAGGACAAAGCAGGAACAAGTGAAAATTAGCATATGGATAAATATAGGCAGGAAATGATAAAAATGTCCTTAAGCATCAGAACAAAAAGATTGTGTAACAACTCTTCTTCAGAAACAGTGGAGGCAAGAAATACAACTGCTTTCAAGATGGAGCCAGAATAAATACCATAGGGAATTATCAACTGCAATTACTTGTGATTGCAAACAGGAGTCAATGAACCAGAAAATGGAGCTACTTCCAAATTTTAAAAAAAATCCTGTTGATACATATAACACACACATGTTTTAATATTTGAAAACTGTTGCTACAGTTGAGATATGCTGGAGCATTAAAAGTAGACGATTAGACAAATAATTATACACACTGACCCTGTCTCCCTGAAGTTTGTCTTAACAAGGAAAGAAAATATTACTGATATTTGCTGTAACACGTCTCTGTACTGAAAATTCATCAATAATGAAATAATATAGAAATATAATCTGCCTCCACTTACATGTCCTCTGCTTTTCTCATTTGACAATTGCTAAAATTTTTCAGATGTCTTGTGGGACTTGATTTGCCTCCTCAGAGCCCCAGCCCTAGGAAATGCAGAAGACAACAGACATAATCTAGGAAAGCATTTAAATTCAATTTTCAAAATACAAATTAATCCCCAGAAACCACCCTGAGTCTGGCATGGGGAAATTCAGGTTGTGATATTTTTTTTGTTTGACCGTTTTTAATTTTTTACAGATAGATATATTTTCCAGCACTTCTCAACATAGGATCTGAGGATTGGCAATGAAAGACAGTTCAAAGCATTGTCAGGTTCAGGTAGGATAATTATCTTCTATGTGAATATTTGTCTCTGTTTGATGCTAAATTTTCTCTCTTTGCTATCTGAATAGGCTATTTTTAAAGGCGCGCTAATCAAACAATGTTATTGTTTGTTATAATATTGTTACCTGCTTAAAGAAAAACATAAGGAGCCAACAGTTACAAAAAGTACTAAAAATTCTTCCTGTATTAATTAGTACTATTACCTAAAAAGAAGATACTCTAGAGAAAATAGGTTTTTTGGTTTTTTTTTTAATTTAGTGTTTTGAATCAGCAACATCCACAGACAAAACACTGATATGTGATAAAAGGTGGAACAGTCTCTTTTTTTCCTGCGTATCTTACTTTTCTCTTGGGATTAAAATGCACTGTCAGTTTCTCAACACTCTCTGAATTTGATATACCAGGGCTCTTTCAAAGGCAAAAATGATACACATTGTTTGTGGATGTTATAACCTTATGATATCAAATATTACTTTAATTCTTAAGGCAGATCCAGATAATTATACCTATTTTTATTTGCTTATGGTGTAATTTTAAGAAATTAATTACTCTTTATATTCCTAGATGGGAAGCAGAATGTCTTTGTGGCAGGAGTAAATCATACCTGTACAGATGTCAAGTTCTTGAAAATAACACTTTAAAAGTAACATCTCTTTCTCTGATTTATTTTGGACATTGTGCATTGCCTCTGCAATGTATTAAGTGGCCTCAAGTATCAAGTTCTTTTAGATTTTGACCTTAAGTGCCTGCATTACTAGAGATAATTTTGGCTGAGAGAATGGTAGTGTCTTTTAGAGAAGATGAGCAAAAACCTGAGGTAAGAAAAGTTAATCTAGAAGAATATTGTTTATTTATATTTATAGTCTTGTGCTTCAGGCAATTACCTTTCAGTGAGCTGGAATAGTACCCAGAACAGAAAATAAAATGAAAAAAAGTTCTAGTGAAGTAGAAATTTTATATTTAAAAGGAAAAATTGGAATATTTTCCCATATTTGCAGAATATATTCCAAAATTGCAACCCCCCCCCTCCCTATATTTGCAGAATATACAGTTTTTTACATAGGTCAAGCATCTGATAATTTATGTTGAAGAATAACTGAAGTATAATTATGTGACAGTTACCTTACTGACTCACATAACATTACCTAGATTTTGACTGCACCCCTCTCCACAACAAGAAGTGTATGTGGGTAAAGTTTAAAGCTTTATAAAGTTTTATTTTGATGAGAATTACAGAGTGATATTTATTTAACATTTTTAATTGATTCATAAAAGATGTCATTCATGTCCAGATGAATGCTTAAAATAGTAAATATTCATTAGAGAAAAAATATTATATAACTTCTAATGTACGATTTCTAATAGAAAGCAAATGTCACTTTATCACAAATAAATGATAAGTATAATTTTTTTCAAAGTAATAAAACTTAGTTCAGAGCCATTAGAACCAAGAACTGGTATCTTAACTAAGATTTTCATTTATAAGCTAAATATCAGTAAAATTATTCTGTTTAGAAAAAATACTTTGATTCAATTATTTTTTAGATGATAATTTATTATTGCTATCAGTGTTATTGTTGTTAGTCCCTTTATCAGTTTTTAACTCATTTGGAAGAAATACCATTATTTTTCATCTGAGTTAGGATGGGTGAAACACCATGCAGATTTGAATATTTGTTTAAAATTAGAGCTGTTTTTATTTTTCAGTGGCAAATAGTAGAATCTTAATAAATGTAAATGGGTCTCCTTTTACTACTTTTCTCTCTGTATATGGCCTTGTCTATATGACTTAAAGTTGGTAGGAAAATTGAATATTGTGAGATTATCTGAAAAGTCTAATACTTGCTAATACTGAGCAGTTAATAGAAAATTCAAAAGAAAAACCATCTTGCCTTCATCAGTGTTTCAAGGGTTACCTCAAGGGTCAGATAAGCCTGAAAAATACAAACTCTTTACCTCTGGGACACTTTTTGCATTTCACTTGTGAATAATCTGTGCAAGAGACTATGGAATGTATTCTTTGGTAGTGGACCCAACCCAAGTGAATAGAGCTCATTTTTGAGGCTTTCAGAAAAATGTCTTCTCTATATGGGATTTACATTTTGGAAGACAAGAACATATAATCTCTTCGGAATCTTTTGTTGCATCTGTGCCAGACATACAATATTTACATTAAATTGATGTTTATCTGCTTTTGTACAAGAAGATTCCTTCCTTGGAATCACAACACTCTCTCTCAGACAACCACCAAGAAAGGTTTAAACACAGGATTAAATTAATGCATTTTTGCACACTCACAATGAATTAATGGCATAACTTGCTGGGTACAATTTTGCATCTTAACCTGCATGGAGTCTTTGCAACTTTGTGGCCATAAGTATTTTATATAGCTTTAGTGGTTCTATTAAAATATTTCAATTTTACAAAAAAAGCAACAAACCCAAAATTGTACTGGGAAATACCAAGAAAAAGGGTTTTTTTGTGTGCTAATGATTATCTTATGTATCAGAAATTTGTATAAAATTAATATCAAGATGATACAATATAGTGTTTTATTCAGGCTACTCCCTTACAAACTGAAGCAGAACGAATTGGAAAACAATTTCTGCCCCTATGGATGTTTATATTTTTTTTTTTGCATTCAATACCTGAATTAAAGCAACATTCTTTCAATGGTTAGTGAAAAAAAATATTAATTTACTCAGAATATATGCGTTTTCATCAAATGTACAATTTTTGTTATCTCTTCTGTTTGAAAAACCAATGTACTCTGGACTTCAGACAGAATCCTATCAAATACTATCAAAAGTGATGCAATTTAACAAAATATTTCAGTTTTGGCAAAACAACATATTGTAGGAAAACACATTTTGTCATATTCGCCCACCAACTTTACTGGTGAAAAACATCTGTTTAAAAATGATTTCTGGAAATATCATACCCTTTCAAAAGGCTCAGGTTTTTGTTTTTTTTTTTTTTTTTTTTTTTTTTTTAGTTTTATGTGCACTGCCCTTCCATTTGCATCTAAAACACTGTAGAAATAAATAAACTGTGTTACAAAGAAGAGTCTTGTTGCAGTGTATCAGTGTTGGAGCAGAAACTGCTGGAATTATTCTGAGATAGACAATTCTCAAGATTTCCAGCTTAATTTGTAAGCCCAAGGGGGACTCCCATTGTTTAGATACGCCATTTAATGTTTGCCCAAACCCAGCCTTGGGTCACTTAAGAGTTCAGGAGAAAACTTCTGTTACATAAGCAATTATTGTTGTACTCCTGCAATCATATCTTCCACACAGAGACTTAGCTAGAGTGCTTAAAGATTAAAAATAAAAATTTTAATGATAACATTTTTTACCATGGCTGTACACAGTTTCTCCCCTAAAGTACCCATTCAAAAAAGCCTACAGGACAGAAAGGGGCTAATACTTGCTGCTATATGATAGATAAACAAAATCAGTCATTACAAAAGCCTAGCTGTTAATTTGCTTTCAGAAGTACCTGTACAACACCTGATATATATCCTATTTACGTAGATACTTCTTTTTTAATGTTGCACACTTCAGGGCAGTGTGACTGACCCTTTAAGGCAGAAAGTAGGCATCAGTGAAATACACTTTCATTATCTTTTGGGAAATGTGGAGGGGCGATTAGGAAATACCTCTGGAATGGCTTATATTTTGATCAGGTGCATTTGCAGACACATCTCTTATCCTTCCCCAAAATTACAGAAGGATTTACAAGTCTTACTGTGAAAGTGGTGTCAAAGACATCTCTAAGTCAAGAAAGACATTCTTCAGAGCTTCAATCCATATGTTGAGAGCTTTCTTGGCAGGCAGCTCTCATCACAACAAGGTGTTCAAAGAGAGGGATTTGCTCTGAACTGGCAAGTTGCAATGATGCTTCACAGGCATCATATGAATGATATTTAAGTGTGTTGGGATTTAAAGGACACTGCAATGCCTTTCTATGTAACTGGCAAATCTAGGGAATGTGCTGTTTGTGAAATACAACAACATAAATATCCACATAGGAGACTTTTGTACACTACAGTGAATATAATAAGTTTTTGAATGAACTCAAGCTTACTAAAGAAGAGCTTATTTTAACCTACCTGTTTGCTTTGTTATTTTATCATGATGTCATAGTATTCATAGACAGAACATGTATAGAATGGCTTTTTTGCTGCTCTTACTGCTACTGGTATGTAATGGAGAAGTGTGAGAACTAGAACTGGATTATTCAGAGTATATGTTCAACTCTGTGCTTTCTTGTGGTGTTGGGTATAGGAGGGAAAATGTCTGTGAGATTTATAGTGGGAATTGTCACAGTGATGCAAATCATTATAGAATGATCCAAAATGTAGGAATTCTGCTGTTGTCTGATCCTGATCAGCCTTTGAAAGAAGTGGAAAAACCCCAGTTTTATCTGGGTAAAACAGAACACATTGTAGTTTCAGCAGCTGATTTAGTCCTAAACCCTCACAGTCCTCCATTCTACAAGAATATTGAGATGAAAAAGTAAAAGCTACTCGAAAGTCATGCTAGGCAGGAGTCAGGACAAAAAACTCATATCCCCAAGGAGTCAGAATTATCCAGGTTTAATATTCCCCTTGGGTTATTGCAACCCAGGACAAAATGAAGAGCACATGGCACTGCCATTCCCAGCACAGTGGTCAAGGGTATTTTGCACTGTTGGCAAGGAAATAGGATTGGTCTTCCAGCAGGAAACAGCTTGAAATTTGGATGAGGGCTACATAAAAGTGTCATTAATTGGAGGTGAACAGCAGTAAAAGATGCCTTGAATTATTGCACTACTCCCCAGACTTTTCAAGACAAATTTGCATAATTCAGGACCACTGTATTTACCACCCACAGCTATTGCATATGTTCAAAAGATTTTGCTTCAGCTTTTAAGATTGGTCCCTGAGACATGCATTTTTTATAAACTGTATACAAGGTGAATTTTACTGACATATTTCATTCCACTGAATTTGGAGCTGTTTTTCACTAGTCTAATACTTAGCAGGAATCATTCTGTATTAATTTTGGTCATCTAGAGGTATAAGGAAAAAAAAAAATTATGTTGGGAGATTGCCAGCTGACAACAGTTTAATTTACAAATCTGTTTTTATCCTGGTTTCTTAAGTTAGACATATATGCTGGAGTTCTGCAGAAATGGGGTAGGATTCACAGAAATTCTTAAAATCTTAAAGATTATATAATTTGGAAGATCTTTAGAATTCTTCTGAATTTTGAGGGAATTATTTTCTGGTAGTTTTAGAAATGTGTTTGATATTTTACCACCTAGAGCTGTATAAAACAGCTTATTGATCAACTGTAGATTGAAGAGGTAGGTCTTTGATAGAAATGTTGAAAACATTTCATGTAATTATTTTTAACTGCGAGTACAAACCACTTTTTAATAGAGCTTTTCAGTTACATTTACATGTTACCATTGAATTTACTAAGGTTGTATTTAGACTAGCCCTTTCTAGGTGGAACAGACCAGAATTTATTCTTTACAGATGAAAATCGTGGAGATAGTCCAATTATTTAAAGGTACATTTTCACATAATTTACACAGTAAGATTTCTTATCTTGCCCCTCTCAAAACAGCCCTTTCCCCTCTGTTGGCATGAAGAACAAAATGTTCCTCAAAGCAAAAATATTTTACAGTAAAATACCATGTCTGGTTCCAATGAACCAAAAAACCAAATCCCTGTACAGAGGTGAGGCTGTGTCTCTTTACTTCAGCTTAATTGTTGATGGAAAAGTCTTGGGAAGGATGAATTTATCAGAACATAATTATAAAAAGGGGTTTTTTTAATTTAAAAAACTCTCTGCTGTTGAGTCCAAAACAACTGAATAATGTATCAGTTTAAAAGAGTTTCAACATGGGTAGATCTCTAAGCCCAACTTTTTTTTCTGGAAAAATAAAGGTTTAAAAATGCTAATTTATATACTAAGGCACTGTTTGCAAATGTGTCTTACAGGCTTTGTTTTCATACAAGTGCAAAGCAAAACCATATTTCACAGCCTTGAAGTTTATCATTAAAGGCTTAATATTTTGTCCATCTGTGAAGGAAAACTTACCTTATGGGTATCTGCAGAGAGGATAGTTTCCAAATTCCTTACCTCCTCCTTGAACATACAGGAATTCCATACCTTTTTAGAAACAAATTAAAGACTTGTATCTCTCTGCAGAAAATACTTGATCAGATGGGTAAAAATTGACGTGAAGAAAAAGAGTGTTGTTCAAAACCCACAGCTGCTCTGTTGCTGAAGAGCACTGACATGTTTTTCTCTACTTTTCCCCTAAAAAGGTTACAGCCATATATATAGATATGGTTCTACAATACATGCTGTAATTATGTGGTGTTAAGATATGCACTGTAATTACAGTGTTACGGTAAATCCCTCTCTTATGCAGAACATGCAAGGAGCGTTTTCTATAGCTTTTTGAATTTCTCTGCTGATTAACCAATTAGGATTCATTTTGCTTCCTTTGTAAACTGCAGTATATGAATTTTTTAAGACTACGTATATTCTTCACTGACTGGTAAATTCCAGTTAACGGTTTTTCCCATCACTGAGAAAAATCTTAAAACTTCTGCCTCTTTGCTGCTCTGCTACTTTTCCAGTAAAATTCCTTGATGTATTCCATTGTAGGTCATTGCTCTTTTCCATAGCTCCCTGCCTTCATTCAGCATTCTTTTTTAATAGTTTTAATCTTAATTTGGGGGGTTTACATTTATTTTCATTCCAACTAGTCTGTTTACTTGAAGTAAGGGGAGAAGTAGAATCCTGTTTTCAGCTTTAAAAACAAAAAGAAACCTACAGGTCCAGTGGAGGTCTAAAGTCACACAAACTATGTTACACAGAACTTTCTCCCAGTTGGGGAATCTGTTTTCTGCATTCTTAGTTTTCACCACACCTGTAAGCTGACTTTTTGGTACTACTACCAGATACAGTATCTATCTATCTAAATATGTTGATATTTGTTTTTGTTAATTAAACACAGATGGCAAGTGATTAAAAAAAAAAAAAAAAAAAGAAAGTATATTCCTGCTGATGAAGTGGAAAGAAAAAAATTTGATCCTGAACAAGTTACATCAAATACACACAAATTTAGGGACTAGAGCTTTTTGGAAAATAGTTGTATTTACAAAGAGTTAATGAAATTACTGTTTCCATAGAACGTTCAACTTTGTATTAAAAAGGGCAAAAATTTATGCTTGCGGTTGAAAATGAAAAGGCTTCAATAAGTCAAATTAATTTTTTTCCCTTGCTTTGGGTTAACCCTGAATTGATCTCTGTAAGACAAATCAGCCCAGGTTAAGACAACAGAGTCTACCTTGTGCCAGGTCAGGCCTCCTGGTCAAATAAGACCTATCATGTTCTCTGTTTGCTCTGCTGCCTGTAGAGTGCAAGTCTGGGGCTTGTGGTGCATTTGGCTGATAATCTCTGATCTTTCAGATATTAGGGAATTTTCAGATGGCATTGGACACAATCGGTATAAAATACTCAGGTTGCAAAATTCTTCACGGGTGGTCCAAGTTCTGGATCAGAAGAGACAACGATCTTAACTGCAGTGGCAGTGCTTCTACAAGCAAGCAAGCAGGTTCCTCATTGCATTGTGAAATATAAAAATAACAGTTTTCCAGCAGCTAGACTAGGGGTCAAATTAGAGTCGTCCCTGCTCAAAGAAGGACTCTGCAACAACATCCAAAACTATGCAAAATGACTTAGCTCAGCCTAGATTCTTAATCATGCAGATCAAATATTATCTCAACTTGCAGATAACATTTGCCTCTTTTCTGCTTGGCTTTGAGCTTGAAATGCCTTTGGAAGCAACTGGAAAATCTGGTTTTCAGCTGGCATCAGAGCTGAGCCATCCACAGTTTAAAGTTTACTCTCAAGAGAGTTTCTTCAAGCTTTGAAATTAAAAGTATTTCAGGCTGGTTGTATGAAGGTTGATAATTACCTAAAACCTTTTGTTGTGTCCCTCACTTCAATGCAAGCTCTAAAAACATGGTAATTGCTCTTATGCAAATTTTACTGCATGAGCAACATCAGCTTAGTTTTTAAATTCTTTTTTCAAAGGGAGATTTACTTTTTTTTTTTTTTTTTTTTTTTTTTTTTTTTTTTTTTTGGTACTGTACTCTTTTGTTATCCTGGTTTAAAAATAAAAGTCGATAACAATAAACTATTCTGTAGGAAGCCAGAAAACTTTTCCAGGAATGTCACTGTCATATCATACCTTTTGAAAGTGTAAGCATGTTAATATAAGCTGGAAAAGAAAAGATTGTGAAGATTAAGCAACAGGATAGAATTTCAGGAATGAGAGGAAGGTAGGGAAAGTCTCTTTGACTAATAATACTTCATATTATTCCTGAGTGAATTTTGAAAATGTGCTGGCATCATTTAAACTGTCTTAAAGGGATGAGAAAAAGTCTTAAATGAACATGGCCATGCAGCAGATGAGCTTAACTTTGGGGTAACATTTTACATATGACTGGTGAGCCTGGGACATTATAACTTCTTTTATCTTCTGCCTAATGCAGAAAATATACGTAAAGATATACTGAAAAAAAATACCAGAAAATGCTCTCATTTGAGAATAGTATCTTGTACTGGAAATGTCAGCCACCTAGAAAAATTCAGGTATGACATTTATATAAGTTGTTGTCCCTACAATAGTTCTTGCAGGGCAAAAAAATCAAAAAACCCCACATCAGTTTATCTTTCTCTAGGCAGTTACTTCAAGCACACAGGAAATGCAAATGATCCTACCTGCTGCCCAACTTGCAAATGACAGTTCAAAAGAGTTTTGTTTCTCTTGGGCACATTCACACAGGCATAGCGCAAATACACACATATGCACTTTATTTGCCTGTTAGTTGTGCTTTTACTGAAATAAATTATCCAGACTGAAATTTTTCTCTTCTCTCAGTGTGGGAAAACTCAAAAAAGCCTTGCAAAACAGTTTGGAGATGCTGGCAGCTATGGATATAAGCCAGAATAGTCAGCTGGGCTTTATTTTTCTTTGAAGGATGCAAAGATGTGTACAAACTGCTGCACTGCCTCTTCTCATGCAGGCACTGAGTCCACAGAGGACTCAGCAGTTTCTGAATTGTCTTGCTGACCCTTACCCTCAGTAATGCTGTGCCCAAAGCACTTGATATTGATTGCTTTCCAAAGAGGGAGTGGGAGTACAGCTGGAATTTGAAGCAAACTCTTTTTCCTTCAACATCGTGATGTAGAGATACCAGTGAACTATCTGGGGAGAAGTACCTTGACTCTGAGAGCAAGTCCTCAAGATGAGATGGGAGTTTTTTCCCAGTGCAGGTTGGCCCTGCAGCAAACTATTACAGTTTGGACCCTGTGTCTGAAGCCACCACCCAGTCACAGGCAAATGATAAGAAGACTGGGATCAGTGGCTTTTTGTCTTTCTCCCTGATGCTATTGCAAGTTTCCTGGGTTCTTCCCAGTGGAAAGAGAAAAGCATTTATGAAAACGCGGCATTCTCTGGGATGAGAAAAGTATTTCCTCCCTTATTGCAGGCTGAAGGTCTTCATGTTACTTCCTAAAGTACATCTTAAGGAGCTGTGTACTTTGATGCCTGGGTTTGAAGCCATTCATATATTGCTTCAGGTAACTGATGCCTCAGGTTATTTGGTCATTGTGGAGTGTGTGACAATGTAACAAAACGTTAAATGGTAGTTTGAAAAACATTTAGGTATAAACAATAAGTAGAAGGTATTTGAAGACAAACTGTTTTGATTTCTTTCCCTTGTGATATATATTTCCTGTGTGAATATATTATATGAGACAAATGCTCTGTTAGATGTACAAAACTCAAAGCTTGTCTCTGAGTAAAAAAGAAAAAAAAAAGTTCTTTAAGCTGTCCTCCATCTATAATGGAAAAAAACCCTCGTGCTTCAATGAAAGCCCTATAGGAATATACTCTCAACATTTCATATCCAAGTCTTCCAAATCCACTGTGCAGGAATTAAAAAGGTAACTATAATATAAAGAACTGATTGGATTTTGTTCATGTGAAAGGCAATTAGTTAAAAAGCTACTGTTTTCCAGCTTCTCAAAACCCATGCGCTGAGGTGCTTGTGAATAACTCTTTTTCTCCTTATAAAAATTCTGTAAATTCAAGTGACTCAGGACCATCAGGGAAAAAAGTTTCTGCATATAATGTGATTTCACACCACATTAATCCCTGTACAACAGATTTTATTTTAGGAATTGCTCTTCTCTATATACTTGGTCATTTTCAAGAGATGACCAGGAAGACTCACGTCTTCTGTGGAGGCACAAAATGTAAGGAATTGTATTATTAATCTTAGGCTGCCATATGGCATCCTTGCAGCACAGGAAATAAAATGTAAGGTTTAAAAAAAAAGTGGTATGGTCTCTTATCTCCAAGATAAAGATTAAATGGTTTAAGGCTGAGCTGTATAGACATGACTTGTTCTTGAAGACTCTGAGAGTTATCTCTTATAAGATACAAAAACAGCAAGTATTTTTATCACTTTTGTGGAAACATGAAACAGTGGAGCTACATGAAAGCCATAGACACTGAGAAAGAGTATATGAAAATATGCCTCTTGTTATAGATTTATATTAAACTGGGCACTAATTATATTGTTTCATTGATGACATTCAGCTGTTTTCTACTTTTAGGGAAAATTGATGTGGGTTATACAGCTGATTTTTCTAGAATTTCACTGTTCAAATATATTGTTTTCAGCAAACCAAGCTTATAAAAGTGAATATTTATTTCTAGAAGGTTAAGGTGTTTTTTCCTACTAGTTGTTCTTTTCACAGTGTTAGATGATCACTCTTTAACTCCTCCTATTACTGTACTCGATCCAAGCACGCTCTTGCAAAGGAAAACAGTCTCTTCAGCCATTTGGTGGAAAGATGCATCTCTGTAACACCACTTCCTTGAGGGTCATGACTCAAAGTAGCCCATAACTCTGTAAGATTGACTGAAGAAGATGAACTAAGGTGCCAACTCCATCTTTCTGGCTAAGGTTTTAGGAAAGAGGAAGTTTTTAGGAAAAAATTATTTATAGCAGAGTTGTCAGAGAATAGTCAGACCCACACTAGATTACTGAGAGGTGGCTCAGAGACTGAGGTTCTATTGGACATGGGGGTCTTGGATGGGTAAGCAAACCCCTCAGGCTCCTGGTGTGTACTGCTGGGTGGGCTTGGCTCAAATCCCCTTCAGGATTTCCTGCTCAGTAGGAGCTGCTGTGAGAGACAGTGGCTGTGATCCTTGTCAGCAGCACAGAGGTACCTGCCAAATCCACAGCCCTGTTCACTTCACTGGCCTGCAGGCAATCATATGCTTTTTATCGGGCTAACATACACACCCTGCTGGTGGTGACACTTTATGTCTTCAGCACTTTAGAACGTTTGTGTAGTTTGCAATGCACATGGCTTTTCATAAGAGGAGATCTTTGATTATTTTCCATTGCCCATGAACTGAGCCGTACCCACACTTCTGTCTATAATTACACCTCTAGTAAGAGCTGTTCACTCCTGGCAAGACTTACACAGGCAGGAGTATATTTTGCTGACTGTAGGCTGTGCAGGACTTACTAGCAAAGGTGAGCCCATGATATTCCACATCTCACATTATTTTAGCACTTGTCAAATACTTCTAGTAAACATTATTCCTGCTGTAAGGTATTTCCCATACATATGGCATTTCAGAGAGATTTATCCATATTGGGGAGAACAGGAGGCTTGGAATTGGACATTGTCAATCTGTAGCATCTTTATTAGCATTATGTAGGAAAAGCAAGTTTCTGACAACAGCCACACACATTTTATCAGAATTTTGGGAAGCTGTCTTCAGGGGGCTAATATTGCTGCTCAGGAGACTGTGGTGGTAAAATAGCTGCACTTCACTTAATGTGAACTTCAAGCAACAGGTGAGCTTCTTTTTTTCAGGAAAATGTGACTGAAATAACAGTAAATGCTTAGAAGACACAAATCATACTCAAGGTGGATCAAATCTTGACAGTGAGTAGTGAAGAGGACCTCCAGAAGGTGCAACAGAAAAGCAGAGGCTGTTCAATCTAGACAGAGAATGCCTTCCAAATTCAGGCTGTGCCTCTTCAAACTCAGCAAGAAGAAGAATAAAATAAGCAGCAGATGAAGTGTGGCTGCAGGATACTTATTTCTCTCCCTTCTTCCAAAAATGTGGTCTTTGACAAAAAAAAAAAAAAAAATCAAAGAATGCAACATTATTTTGTAGGCTGCAAATAACTATTTTTTTCCCTTTTAGGTTCTTTGATGCGTTTTCTTTGTCATTAATGAGACAAAAAATACCTAAATCTGTTTAAATTCTTTCTCTGCTACTCCATCAGCCATTTCAATTGCTTTTTGAGCTCATTTTAATTCTGTCTCTGACTCCATTTTGTGTGCAGGTATGTGCTTGAGCACAGGTGGGAACCAAGAAAACCAGTCCTGACTTCCCCTTTACCTGGGATTAGGACAAGGCCTGAGAGCATTGGCCTGAAAACAAAACTGCTCTAGTCCAGCACAGGCTTCGTAGACTTTACAGAATGTGTGTACAGAAGAAAAACCAGAAGCATCACATTACTGCAGCTCTCAGCACTTAATTCCTCTGCACTATTTTCACTCATCTGTTCCAGTCACCTTTGCCTGAAATCCAACTCTTTTTACTATATATATCTCCCAGGCACTTTATTTCTAACACTTGAAATATGTGTTGTTCAGGATATTAAAAATAAATATTATTTTAGAAAATGTAAAGATTTCCAATATCTCAATGCAAACCTCAGTCATTTTTGGCTATGCACAGTGTGGATGATTGATTATATTTGCCTACAGTAAGTCAGAAATCAACAAATTTTAAGTAAGGAATACCTGAAATGTATTTATTTAAAAATTTAATTTTTGTCCAAATTAATAACTTGAATATTTAAAAAATATTTAAATATTTGGTGCCTTTACATAAGATGCTGAAAGATCATCTTGGAAGTTTTTGTAAGCATGAACTTTTTATGAAAAGATAGTGGCTGATATTTGTTGTTTAAGGCAGAAATAATGTCATCAGTGATTGATATAAAATGATAGGGTAGATGGGACACCAACATCAACTGATTGAGACAAAACCCACCAAACTTTCCTCAGCTCTTAAACCCCTGTTCTAAAGTCAACCCAATAAGGGACTTTGGAGAACCTTTGCTGGAATGATAGACTTGCTTAAAATTCAGTTGACTTTATGGCATGAAAAATATGCAGATGTGTAAACTGATACATTTTACTTATAACCCATAAAAATAAATCTGACATAAAAATGGTGAAAAGTGCAATATTAAAAACAATGTAGGGAAGGGGAGAATGATGGAGGCTGTAGTTGTGATTGTTTGAGTCAATGCAGATTTGGCTGCATGGAGCAATCACTAGCAAGGATTTTGTCCAGACACACATTCTGCTGTGCAAGTCACATCTGGTCAAGAGTTGAGACCAGACCAGAGGACAATACCAGTATTTTCTGGTGTAGAAATACTGATGTCCTTTCCTTAAGGATAGAGGTTCAGGGACAGTGGAAGGAAGAAGCAGCTGTAGGTGGGAGACCCCAGTGAGGTTTCCAGGGCTGGACTGAAGCCCCAGCAGCCTTTAACAGTCACAAAATTATGTAAATGTGTTTTTTCAGCTAAATATGCATGTGGAGGCCTCACTTAAAGCATGAAGTCGTAGTCTTAGTGTTCTACCCAGTCATGTATAAAGCCTTCAATTTGGTATGTCTTTGACTTCATTGCAGAATAACATGCCTCCCTGTGAGAAAGTTTTGAGCTGCTTAGCCTAAATCATCCATTCTTGATTTCATCTTCTGACTCCCTGATCAGTTCCTTTTCCACTGTCCGTGCCCTTACTTGTCAATGTATGTAGATTGCTACTAGGCCTCATCCTTATTTGTTCCCTCTCCAAGATAAATAAATTCAGACCTAGTATTTTGACTTATATGCCAGTCATGTTTATTTTTCTTTTCAGCAACCTTCAGTTGCCATAAAGTTCCGGATGATTTGCTGCATCCCAATTATCTACAGAAGACTTGTCCCATCTTTGGTACCTCTTCACAGCTGCCATACAAAACCTTGTTCTTTTAGTCATTCATGCAGCTTCAGAAACACTGTATTTTGTAGGATCATGTTTTTGCTCCTGTCAAAAAATTAATATGCTGCAATTATTTTCCTAGATTTCTTACTTCTTCTATACAGCATGAAATTAATAATTTTCCCCCTGGGATTTACAGGTCTTCAAAGAAGAAAATTCCTGCTCCTATTCCTTCACTTTCCAGCTAGTACCAATGCCTTTTCCAATTCAGTGTTGTCTCAGAATTTCATCCATGCTCCCTATATTACAACTTCCAGATGGAGACATCCCATAAGGCCAGTTGCCCATCATCTTACCTCCTGTCTCTTCAATATGATATTACTTCTGTATTATAATTCTTTATTTGTTCCTTCAGCCAGTTTTTAATCTATATTTATATCTCTATTAATTCATATTGGTTTGGGTAAATATGTTAAGCCAGTTTTTTGATATAGAATATCAAATGTTTTATTAAAATTTAATTCTAAAACACTACATATCATTCTGTGGACTTTTAATATCTGATAATCAATTTATGGTGGAAAGAGTCCTTTTTCTTCATAGCTGATTATTTCTTATCCATTCTTCTTTATATTTTTTTCTCTCTGAAGCATACATTATTTTATTCCCTTTTTAATTTATTAGTTGATAAGAACTGTTATTCTTTCCTGTTGCAAATCAGTATACTTAACCTTTCTCATTATTTTTGCAACCTACATGAATTGCAGTAACACTTGAAAATGAAGTTGATAGCTCAGTTTGTTTGTTTATTATTTGCCTTTTAAAATAACATAGACAATAAATCAGCAATAAATGATCATACAAACTTATATGAGTTGTATATACGTTCATACTCAGCAATACTTTATTAAAAGAGGGCCCCTTGCAGATGTGAGGGAGAAGAGAAGGATATAGTGGCTATGCCTGATGATGCAAGGGAGACAAGATCCAGGAGCTTATAATTATCCCATTTACTCCATCCAGATCATGCTGAGATGCACATTATCTTCAGAACACTAGAGCCAAAGTTAATGATCTCTGTGATATGATGTAGGGACAGCTTGAGGTACCTATATATCTTGTATTCTTAGAACAGACATTGGGTCTATGTTTTGGGTCTTTGCAACATGATTAAATGGTGTCAGCATGTCCAAAATATGCTGGTTTCATTACAGTTCTCTGCAAACATTTAGAGAGGTTTAGAAAGGCCTGAAGACAAGAAAGTGGGAAAAGAACAGAGCATATGAAAAGTATAGTATTATTCAGGAGTGTATTTGTTAATTTAATTTAGTCAATTAATTTAATCAACTTCTGGTTTCTACTAGAAAAAAAACTTTAAAATAAGCCTTTAAGTTTTTAACAGATTGAGACACACTTGGCAGAACTATCTGTTTTGAAAACACAAGATCTCATTACATTCACTCATGAAAGTTTAATACTTCAATACAAAAAACCCAACCCCGAAGGACAGGAGGGAAAGGAGAAAGGAACATATTGGAAAATCTTCTGCTGTAAGTTTTTTTTAAATCGGATCTGGGCAAGGAATTGGTTGTGACAGATACCCAGTTGCTGCCACTTAGAGGTGCCACAGTAACGTATTACACTGACTGCAGGGACAGTGAATGAAACAAGCAAACACTGCCAGTGCAGCCATCTCAGATCAGTTCAGCATTTCAGATACGGTCTGTGTGAAGAACACATGCCTTCATGAGAGGAGATAATGATGGGAAACAAAGGCTGTTTAAGGGCCGGCAAATCTGTGTGTACCTTAACACATGTGCAGTCCTGCCCACCGTATCTTTGTAGGAGTTAGTTGAAAGTTGCAATGATGACTTTTTCACATCTCCAGTCTTCTTCTAGACTGGAGCCAAATTTGAATTATAAAATTAAAACAATAGAAGTTTACATTGGATAAAGGAAGGGACATGAATTACATCACAGTAAAAAAATAGTAGAGATATGTTGCATGCAAAGATATCTGGAGGAAAATCACAATTTTTCAGTAAATTTCAAGGTTTAAAAATTTGATTGTATTTTGGAAGGAAAACAAACCCCAAACCTTTGGAAAATTTTTCAAAATAAATTTGTAGAGAAATATTAGTTTTAGAGTCAAAACCAAAGATGGTTTTCAATGAGAGGGTTCTTTTGACTACACCATGCGTGTGTTTCTCTCTCTGGTGATCTGGGATAGATATAATGCTGTCTGAGTTGGACTAAGGATTTGAAGCTCTTTCTTTGACATCCCAACATCTGAACTAATGCAATGTAAGCATTAATCTTGATATTTCTCCTGTTTGCTGCCTGGAATAGAAGGACTTCGATGTTCAAAAGTGTTGTTGAAGCAGATACATTTCTGAAAGACATTTGTTTCAACAAAATTTCACTTCTTCAAAAACATTTGTTCAACTTTAATCATTGTCTCTTTTTCTTCTTCCACTACTATGGCTATCTGCCATTTATGAGGAGAGGTAAGGACTTAACTGTCCACATGTCATTACAATGCTGTGTGAGCTAATCATCTCTTTCAGAGTTTTGAAAAATGTCAGATACCCTTTCTTTATCAATGGAGTTTTTAGAGTGTCCTCTGACAGACAGTTTCCTGCTATTTGCCTACGTGTTTGTCTTGCATATATACATGCCATAATCTTATTATTATTGAATTATTATGCACATAAAGAATTAATTGATAGAGCCTAATTTCTGCATGCAAAGCTGTGCCCAGAGAAAGAAAAGCTTGATTTCAGACTGCCATGTAATTTCACCAACTCCTGATGAGTACTGTTCTTTGTTCTTAAATATACTTACTGCTATAACCATCTGCTGTGTGCAACAGATCAGAACAGAAATGAACAAAGCAGAACAGAACAGCACAGCATAAAGTAGACTACAATAGAATAGAATATTTAAGTTGAAAGGGAACTATAATGATCATTTAATCCAACTGCCTGACCAATGCAAGGTTCATCAAAAGTTAAAGAATATTAATAAGGGTACTGTTCAAGTGCATTTTAAACACTGACTGAGGCTTGGGGCCTCACCCACCGCTCTAGGAAGTCTGTTCAGTGTTTTGCCACCATCTTGTTTAAGAAATACTTTCTAATATCCAGTCTGAACATCCTCTGATCCAGTTTTGAACCATTCCCATGCATCCTGTCACTGAATCCCATAAAGAAGAGATCAGCACCTCCCTCTCCACCTCCCAAAGTAGTTTATGTGGCAAAGGAAAGTTATCTTTATCACAGATATTACAGAAAGATATTCATATTTTCTGAAACAAGAAACATTGATATCACAGAAGGAAAAGGAGAGTAAAATGTAAAAGAATAATCCAATGAGCATGCCTCTCCCAAGAGCAATACATATATTTGGTGCTATTTACCTTGACCCAGGTACCTTCTGAATTAAGGAAAGATGAGAGGAAAGAAAGGTCATTTCTGAGATGTGGGAACATTTACTCAAAGTCTCTAAAAGGTCTGTACTTTATTAGGACTGTCTATGGAAGAGTAAAGAATAGCACTTGAAAACCAGTGGTAAAGACTTTAACTTGGCCCATTAAATAGGTGGAGCACAGGACAAGACTCTTATCCCAAGGGTGACAAGTCTAGACTGACTTTGATCTCTGGTCTATCTAGTGGCTTTGTTAAGAATAAGAAGGAATTGTATTCACCTCTTCTTGTCCAGAGAGAGATTTGTCTTAGTCCAGAAAGTTAATGAAATGAAATTTGGAAGAAAACCTGTGCTTTTTGTGAGTTACTTGAAAACACAAATGTCTTAGCTCTTTGTAAGGCTGCTTTATGGGGAGGTTCACATGGCTTTCCCTACAGAGTTAGAGACACATAATACAACACGACATAATCTTTTGAACTGTACCTGTGCTTCTGAAAGCTCCCCAGTATGCTGTGTATGATGTACAGTGTGACCTCCGAACCCACAACCTTGTATAGAAATAGCTTAGAGAGGGCTATGAGAAACACAATGAATCTTCATGTATGAGAGGTTGTGACCAGTATTTTTTGAAGTCCTAGTGGGAGTTAGTTTACAGACGGGAGTAGCTGAATGGTTTTGTCCCCATAGAGTGACAAAAAACCCCTTTTATTCCCATTATTGATATTAGTGATATCATAAGAGTTGTCAACATTAAGGTTGAAATTTTGTTTCCATTATAAATCTTGTTTGTGGAGGTTTTCACATCTGGCTTATTTCAAATTATATCAAGCTTGAAGAAATTTGGTGTCTAAACTGTCAGCATGGGTGTGATTTTTTTTTAAAGTAAAAAATGTTAGATCCATTAAAATATTAGCACAATGGATGGGAAAGTATAACATACATTCCCATGGGATCAATGAGAATTTGCCTTTGACTTGAATGGAAACAGGAAGTAGTCTATAAGGCATAATCAGTCTGAAATTCCCCAGCCCCATCCCATGCTACAAAGTTTAGCTAATATTTAAAAGAAGATTATGAGGTGTTTAAATGATGTGTCTTTTCCCTTTGCCAACCTTTTAACAATATTTTGTGGTGTTTTAACCTGATTTCACATCTGGTCACAGAGTCAGTACACCTCTTCTGAAATAACACAGTCAGAACAATGGCAAACAAGCCACACAGAAATCTCCAGTGCCTTCAATGTGAGAGACTGGTATTTTGTTTCTAGTCCCCTGAAATGTTAAGTCACAGAGTTAGAGTAACTGGAGATGAAAAGTTGAGTATTAGGTTGCATGATACTCTCCCCTGCCAGTCTAAAATTGTTCCCTGCAGCTTGCAATCTAGTTTTAAATGACCTGAGTATTAAGGGGCATCTCCATCTTTTCTCAGGAGTATTTACCAGTTTAACAGGCCTTGCTTTAGGAAACATATCCAGATAGCTACTAGATACTCCCTGAACTCAGTCTAAGGGTAACCTCTTTGACCACAGAACATAATCATGTTGTCTTTGACTCCCACTTTTTTCACTTCTTGCAGACAATGAGGTCTATTACTTCCCACCTCCTTCTTTACCTAGCCACTCACATAGGGATATTTTCATACGGCCCTAAACATTTTTTTTTTTTTTTTTTTTTTTTTGGAACATGGAGGTATTTTATTTTCAGCAATCATAGATAGCACAGATATTTCAAAATGTGTGTGTGCGTGTTTGCTGCAGATTGCAGTATGGCAGAAATATCCACAGTCTCTTTCTGCAACTGATAACATTTCACAGCCCACCAGAAGTTGTCTTCTGTTTTCTATTTGTTCTTGCACAAACACTGGCTATAAAACTTACTGTCCAAAAATATGCCTGGCAGCTGAAATAACATTCAGCTTTCCCCGTATTTGGGAATGCTGCATTCTATTATTTCAGGCTACATCATGCAGTATCTGATACATGTTACCTGGAATAATGCAGCTCAAACGACAAGAGAATTTTGTGCTGACTTTCATCTTTAGTATAAGACAGCTCAACTGATTATAAGATTATAAGATAAAATAATTTACCAGAAACATGTGGGTTTGAGTAAGCTTGTTGCTCATGACAGTGTACTGCTGCTCTTGATAACAGATCATATGCCCCTGATGTGCATCCCAGCTCATCCATTCCCAGATTGTGAAACATTCAGCTGTGTATCTGAGAGTCAGTGAAGACTAGTAGCAAACAAAATGTGGTAAAGTGCATAATCCAAATTAATGAAATCCACAGGGAACTTTTTGGATATTTCCTGTATTATAGAATAGACTATTTCATTTGGAAGTGATCATCTAGTCCAACTGCCCGAACAATTCAGGGCTAAGGACATTGTCCAAATACCTCTTAAATACTGAAAAGCTTGGGGCATCAACTACCTCTCTGTGAAACCTGCTCCAGTGTTTGAGCACCCTTGGGGTAAAGAAATGTGTCCTAATGTCCAGTCTGAAAACCTTCTTGTGCAGTTCTGAACCATTTCCATGCTTCCTGTCACAGGATATGAGGGAGAGGAGATCAGCAAGATGATCAGAGTGAGCTGGGTGAAGCCATGGAGCCACAGCAATTGATGAAATTTCTCCTTTGATGTGAATGAAATTAAGATTTCAATATTTCAGTACAAAATCTGTATTTAGCCATTACTGTGAAAGATAAAAATAGATCCAAAGTGCCTAAGCATATTTGCAGTAAAGACAACTGCAGAACACAGAATGAGTGTAAAGGAACAGTTCCCAACAATTCCCTCAAGAGCAGTACAGAAAACATACAGTAATTCAGAATAATTTACAATTATTCCCATTCATACTGGACTGATTGGCAGCTCAGACATTACCCTGTGAACATCTTTATTTCCACAGCTCTGGTCCAAACTTATTGTTCTTCCAGCCCTCAGCATTCCAGACCTGTCACCAGTAAAGAGAGTAAAGAAATATTAAATTAAACTGGGAACTATGCATTTATCAGTTTTGCCTCTGTCATGAAGAGGTCTGACCTGGCACCTCTGGAAGCCTCCTCTTCTTATGTTGTGAAAGCTGAAGTGGCCCATACAACACACAGCCAAATTCTCAGTATTTTAGTTACTTTTAAACTAAGTTTTAACAGGACTGTCAAGCACCACATGCAGTATGTCACTTAACACTGTAGAGTAAAATTGACAAAGAGCACTTTATGTACCTTCAGAGCAAGTATATCTTTACCAACACTTTTGAGCTATTTTGGGTTTGTAAGCTGCAAGTATCTCCTGCTCTCAGATTTGATAACAGGAGAACCAAGACTAGAGATGAGTAGCACCTGGCAATTAATAATCTAGCTAGTCTGCAGTCTTTAATAAGCAGAATGATAAAAGTTTAAATTGTCCTGACTTTGGCAATCCCTTCTCCAAATACTAAGAAGTATTTGTTTCACCGTTGCAGACGGGTTTGCCCCTCTCCTTATTCCTATGTAAAGATCTCTTAGAAGCATGTGAAAAATCAGAGAAGGGTTAATCCTGAGATAAAATACATAAAAGTAACAGAATTCTTTGTGTTGGTTGCCAAAAATGAAAATCCTCCCGTAATTTTGTGGAAAAAAATGACTTTCAAAATGCTTTAATTGTTCCTTTCAACATCACTTTCTTCTCATCATGTCCCAGAACAACAAAGCCTCTGCATATGCTGTGGTTAGCTTTTAAGAACCAGTCACTGAAATAAAGTGAAATGAGAAAAGGGACATTCTAAGAATTTTCTAGCTTGTCGTGTAGTGTTTCCATTTAATAACATCTGCTACTCATAAATCATGAAAGAAATCCCTAACAGCCTGTAATACCAATACATGTTCGAATGCAAGGGTCTTTCACCTCTCGCAGGTAGGCAGATACTTTCGTCTTAAAGTAATAAAAGCAGAATATTTGTCTGTTCCTGCACATTTGGTAATGGTGTTCTGTCACCAGGGTCTGTTGGGTGGCCCACCCTGACTGTGGCCACGCTGACCTGCAAGTCAGCAGCACGTCCACGCTGAGCCTCACACACCAAACCTAATCTGTGCTTGCCTTGCTCTGCCAGCAGCCTGCAGACAAGCAGCTGCTGCCAGCACTGGGCCTACTGCTCTGGCTGCTGGGCTGGGACTTCTCCAGGGCTGTCTACAAGGCTTAAAAAAAAAATGTGCTCTTTTTTGAGCAGCACATGGGAAAGTTCTGCCTATCACCTTTTGTCCGTGGCTGAGTGACTTGCCTTGCCACACCGATCTGTTAGGTGGAAGATGATTTTGTTTCACTCACCAGCATGGTAATTTCAGCAGATATTTGTATATATAGGTAGATATATAAATATAAATATAAATATATATGGATGTGGATATCAATATAGATATACATATAAATATAGATTAGAAATAGATATGTCTGAAGAATATGAGAGTTGTGAATTTTAGAGCTTGTTATAACCTTACTGAGACCCTAATAATTTATTATATAATAGATTCAGATGTAGACAAGGGAAGACTGTGTATCACCTCAAAAACAATCTCAGACTTTGGGACACCATCAGAGAAAAAGTGCACGAGAGATTACACAATATGAAAGGGAAGTCATGTCCATGAAAATCAGGTTATGACAAAAAAAGATGAATAAATACAGACAAAGTAGCAATAATGACTTGACTTTCTATGGTAGCCTCCTGGAAATTCTTTTGAACTCTTTTTTTAACCAGTGCACTAAGTTTGTCATTAATTTGACTCAGTTTTGATACATAAATTTGTGAGGGGCATTATTAGAAATTCTGTGTCAAACATAGCAGTAGTAGAGAAACCAGTTCCAGGGCCCCATACAGGCAGGTTGCACAACACCAGCTCAGGCAGGGCTGGTTTCCAATTGCCCCTCCATGATTTGCACCCTGGACTGCTGTGTTGCCTTACCCCACATTGGGTGCAAAACAATCAGGCTGCAGCATGGTCCAGGGGGCAGCAAGGGGGCTGAGGACTGCAGGGACAGAGTCTGGCAGCCTGGGACTGTCCCACTCCCAGGCAGAAGCAGGGTAGCCCAGGGACATGGGGACAGCCACAGCCCTGACAGTCAGGCACCCCTCTGGGGACAGGGGCAGGTGAAAGCTGGAACAGAACATCAGCCCACATTTACAGGTCAGTATGAAAACCTTGCAGTTGTCTGCCTTGAACTTCATGTATTTTCTGTTGGCCTGGCCCTCAAGTTGTCAATAGAGTCTGAATTGAAGCTACATTGATTGGCAAATCATTTCGTCCCCTTATTTCAATAAAATCCACAACATTGCTGAGGATGAGGGATCTCATCCCAAAGATGAAGATACTGAACATCAGCACAGGCATTGACTTCTGGGATACTGCACTCCTGACCAGCCACAACAAGGATGTCAAATTGCTGCCTTCTGAGCACAATAGTTTCAGCCAGTTTTCAACACCTCCAACAGTGTATCCATCCATCCATCCATCCATCCATCCATCCATCCATTAACTATTCAACTTCCATGAGAGAATGCTATGGGAGGTGGTATCAAAGGCCATATTGAAGTAAAGTTATGATACATCCATGTACATACCACAAATACATGCTTTCTGTCTGTTTTCACATATGGTCATTTGATCACAGAAGGTTATCAGGCTAATCAAACATGATTTATCCCTGATGGAGTGACACCAACTGGTCCTAACCACTTTGTCATCCATGTTGACATTGAATTACTAGGGGCTTGTTCTATAATCTCTCCAGGAACAGAAGCAAAGCTGACAGACACATTCATCCCAAATTCACTCTCTGGTCTGTCCTAAGACAGGAGTAACACTAGCCTTTTTCCAGTTATTAATAATTTTACCATGCATCATGAAATTTCATCAATGATTCAGAACAGACTAAAAATGACATCAGTGAACCAATTCAGTATCTCAGTGAATCCTACTAATTTTGGGCTGATTGTATCCAAACCACATGACATTATTATTAAAACCTTTGAGCCTCAGAGATTGGTATCAGCCAGGCCAGAGCAATTAAGGTTTTCATTTTGAATGGAGATACATGTCCTCACCATTTAGAGGCACATTTAGGCTTCATCAAGTTTTATTTAAAGGTCACTGAGGCTGCATTTTTTTTATTCTTTAACTAAAATTCCATTCTGACAGTAGTTTCATTTCAGTATTTTCAATAAGATTTTCCTAGCTTAACTACTTGTCTATATATTTTCCTTCCTATGAAATTTCATTTGTTGAAGCCAAGAAGTCTCTAAAACAGTTGAGGTTTTTGTAATATAAGGGATGTCTTTTTTAAAACACAGGTAGCCTTGGAAGAAAAAACAGAATTGGTTTTCAGAAGAGGGTGAAGTTCTCATTTCTATGATCCACAAATGATAATTCATTCTAAGACATTAAAATTCTTACACATGATGATCAAATTCTTGTTTTTATTAGAAATTTGATTATCCAAAGTCCACATTAAAAAGTGTGACTCCTTATTAGAGGAACAGCTGTTTTATCAATTACGTACAAAGGGTTGAAGAGAAGCTGGTTGATTTTACTGAAATTCTGGCTTTGGTAAAGTTCTAATATTTCAGAAGTTTTCCTTAATGTTATTCTCCTGCTTTTGCAAAGATATAACTGCTACTTCTCTCCTTTAATAGTTGCATGAGGCACAAAAGAATGTTTAAGAAGAGTTTATTCAGCAAGAAAAAACCAAAACGGTAAAAGGTTATCCTTGTTTCTCATGCTGCAAATAAATTTAAATCAGCCCTTGCACAATCCTTTAGCCAAATACTCATGAAATGTTCTCTTGATGGAAAAAATAATTGATTTTATATGTCTTATGAAACCTTTTTTCTTTGAGGCTCTGAAATCCATGTCTACCAATGTTTCTATAATACAATTTTCCTCATTAATCTGCAACTGTTAGCAAATCATAAACTGAGGTGCTCAATTCTGAAGGAATCCATATAATAATATGTGATATGTTGCCAAGGTACATTGTAGTGCTGAAAATATTGGTTGCAGAGATGGGTCCTGCAAAGGTTTCGGAGACAGAGTGGATAGACTTGGTATCATTGGCTGTGGGGCCACAAGCTGCTGGGGGCAAGTCAGTATGAGCTGTAACCTTGGAACTTCTTGCCCTCACAGCCAAGACTATAATTATACAGAGTTCTAAAAGTTTCAAAGTTCCTCTTTGTAGAGGTATTCTTTCTGTGCTAGCTGCATGAAAAACTTCTCCATTACTAAAACAGAGGTGGCCAATGTCTGGACTTAGGCAGAGGCCTGGGGTATCTTATTCTGTTTAGTTCTTGGCAATTAGCAACTGTCTCGCCTGGCCCTGGGGCTGGTAACAATCTCTCAAAAACCACTTGACTTTGACCTCGAAGACCAGACAGAAACTCTTCTAGGAGAAATTTGGATGCAATCGCCCTGTTTGTAGGAGTAAGAGAGTTGGGCTCTAAGTACATAAAATGCCAAGCTAGATGGCCTTGGAGTCTTAGCTGAGTATCTTTACTAGCATATGACCTTTCATAATGATTTTATCCAAAGTAGGTTTATTAGAGAAATCTCCACCATGAAGATTCTTTTTAGAGCTGTCATCGATGTCCAAATTTGAAGGTCACTGGCACAGTACAGCACCCTCATAACACGCCAGTCCCTGACACTGAGAACACACTAGGGCACTCCACTTATATCACAAACCAGAGAAATACGACCAGAAAGGTCTTTTTTGCATTCCTCACAGAGGCCACTTGTCTGCAGCCCAACTCAACCAGCCTTTGCTGTCCAAACCAGACAGTTCATCAATGAGTAGTAAAAGTTTGGTATTTTTCACATTCGAAAACAGATTGACCGAATCATTTTTAATTACTGCCAAGTTGATGGAAGTCTGCAAATAGTCCAACATGTCTTATCACATATCGCAGATCTTGTAGGATCATATTGCCATCCATATGAGGGCAGTTAACTTCCAGATGTTGAAGGAGCAACTCAAACATTTAGGATTATATTGGGGTTTTTTTCCAAATTAAAAGTGACCTTTTTTGTGTGTGCAGATAGCAGCAAATGATCAGTTGGCGTGAATGTGTGAAGCTCCTTTTAATTTGGTGAACCTGTGCCAAATTACACTAGCAAAGACTATGGCTGCAGGAGATACAGAATAATTTTAAAGCCATCTCCACAGTTATAATTTGTTTGTTTTAAAAAGGAAAGCATTACTTCGTATTTGATAGGGATCATTTCACATTATTACATTTTAACAGTAATGTTTTTCACTGTGACAAGCAGAGATAATTGGAACTATCTTAAATATCCAGCTTGAAATGTCTTCTACTTTTCCTATTAAGGGAAAAAGGAACCTTTTAGAAGAGAAACAGATAAAAAACTCTTCTTCTTTATAGGGGCATAGAATAAAACAACCCTGTAAGTAAACTAGTTAGATAATCTTTTAGAGCTTAATGAGAATATGGAATCAACTATTATTCTTACAAGCCAAGTAATGCAAAACATACGACTTCCCTAATTAAAAACATAGAGCAATAGAGCTATGACTGAAAAAATTAAAGGTAGAGTAAGAGTTTTTGTGGAACTTTAGATGAAAACACTGTTGTAACTCACATAAAAATAGTGCTATATATCCTAAAATGTAGTTTATATAAGATAAATAATGTTATAAGGCTATTAAAAATGACTTGATTTATTATCGATGAATGCCATATTATAAAATACAAGAGTGTGATTTTTACTTGATTTTGTAGAGTTTGCAGTTTCCTGAGCACTGCTGTTTTATCCACTTCTGTCTTTATTTTTTTTGTACATCAAATAATTTTTCATGCTTTCAAATCCAGGCATGCCACCAATGTGGTCTTCAAGCCTGCAGATAATCTCTTTATTTGAAAAACAGCACCAAAGAGGATCTCTTATCTGCTGGTGGTAGAACTGAATTTTCTCTTCACTAGACCTCAAGACTGCCTAAGAATACAAGAATGGTTCTCATTAAAGCTCTGATTGAAGCATTCTGTCCATAAGTGGACATCAGGGAAAAAGGAGATACATACAAGCCTCCTGTATAATATTTCCCTCTCAAAATTTTTCATCCTCTTCCTACTTCTGCTTCAGGGAAGTTTTTGGTTCGTCTATTTTGTTCATCTCTACATGGACAATTTTACTCCACAGAGCTAAACATATTTTAAAAAACATATGTCTATTTGATCTTCTGATTATGAAGTTTTGCATGAGTTTGTCAAGACAGTATCTGCCTGTCATGCCTGTTAAATTCCTTTCATGTTGCATCAGATACAGCAAACCTGTCAATACCCCTGACTAGTGTGGTCCACAAACAATTCACAATTAAAACTCATATTGTTCTTTGAGCATGAAAGTGGAAACTTGCAACATAGATAAAAGTGATATTACTTCCAAAATTTTTGCTTATATTTCTATGCATATGTGGTTGCATGGTAACATAAACACAGTCTCAATTAGATCATATCTTCCCATAGTGTTTGTGCATTACAGTTGTGGCGAAAAAGGTAGGTCTTTCACAGTGATGATAAGAAACCACCTCTGAGGGAGAAAAAGCTAGAGAATCTCTTAGTGTTTTTTTGTGATTTTTCTTTTCAGGGCATTTCACAGAATAAAATTTAATAAAAATGATGATCTCAGGGAGGAGGAGAAAATCATGCTGATATTAGAGCAATTGACACACTTCAGAACTAGAAGAAAGTTAGATGACTTCATTTTTATTATCTTTAATTCTCTGTTAAAGTGCTCCTCTATATCCTTTACATTTCATTTCCATGAGCTGAAGTATTGCTACACTCCAAGGCAGTGTGCAGGGGTGAAGGTGGGGTATGGATTGTGTGAGTTTGTAGAAGTAACAACATGCCTTGGGGGATTTAAGATGCATAACATCTGCTTGGGGCATGCAGCCTGCAAAGAACAGCAAATCTTAAGGCTGGGCAACAGAAAATACTAAACGGTTCTTAAACTCTGTTAAAGCCTAGTTTCACTTGTGATCCAGAACCCAGAATCCTGAGCACAGATCCTTGATAGAAGAAGAGAGGAGCTTCTGGGGGGAACTTGAGGAGGGTGGTGACCTGAAGCCAGGGTGGAGCTTGTCCTCACTCTCCTGATTCTCTTTGACCTGGGTTGTGCAGTTCCAAGGTGGCTGCCTGGCTTGTCAGGCTTCATGTTGGCAGAGTCACTACTGCAGAACAACACCAGGATGGAGGAGTGGCCACTTGTTTAACCCTGCAGGCTGGATTTGCCCTGTAAGCTATAACTATAGGTTGGGGCTGTACCCTACAGGTATCAACACTAATTCCTAAATGATATTAATAGTGGCAAGGAGTAACAAAACTATGGAATCCATGGACAAAAATGGCCAGTTATTTCAAATTCATTGGACAGCACTTCAAAAGACAGATGCTTTTTTATTTATGTTGTTAAATCTGACTTAAACATTTACAAACTATTTTGCTCAGATGCTGTACTGTCATTTTCACAAGAGCTTTGTAAGATGATAAATTAGAATTCAGTTCTACAATAGGGCCATTTGCTGAATCCTGGGATATATCAGGCTTAAAAAGCAGATTTCAAAAAATGTTTCTAATCCAACTGCATCTGTCATGAAGCAGACCTCATCTGGGTGTCAACTACAAGGGAATACAAAAGTGAAATAAATTACAGATTTATTTTCATCTGTACTAGCTCATGAACGTAAAGAGGAGCTATATGGATATAATTAGATAGGACTAAGAGAAAAATTGGTCAGAAAAAGAAGGGAGCTTTGATGAGAAAATCATGACAGCAAATTTTTTCTCTCAATGGTGGGAAAACTGTAACTTGTATGAGATTTTATCTTTGATTAACAAATATTCTGGCCTAGCCCCTCTGAATTTTCCTAGACACTCCCTGTATTTCTATGTTTTTTGCTGTAAAACTATTCAGGATGCTGAAAGGAATAGGAGGCAGGCATTTACCTTCTTTCATTACATTTCAGATGGAAGCATTACTAAGACAGTAAAACTGCATCTAACAATGAGCTGTAAAACTGCACACATTTTGAAGATAGCAATAATGAAGAATAGGAGGGGCATTCATAATACTGACCAGATATTTGCTTCTTCTCCCATCTTCCACGCAGAGTGACCCCCTGTTTTCCCCTGACATGTTGCCCTGTCACATACTAATACACATGCTCTAAAAGCTGGAGTAATTTTACATGGTTTTGAAGTAAGTCTGACCTGGTTTTCTCAGTAATACATAGTAAAGACATTTTAAAAATATTTTAACTTTTAGTTGACATTAAAAATTTCATCTGGATTCTTGGCACATTTCTGTAGAAAAATTATATTCAGTTCCTCCTTCGACTTCTGTAGAAATATTCCAGATTTACACTCAGCAGATGCAAGATGAGAATCTGGCTGAGTATGTCAACACATCAGGGAAAAGAAACATCTGGACTCGAAGCTGATCTATAAGATCTTTTTCACAATGCCCAAGAAAGTGAGGAAACACTAGTAGCAGACACCCCCAGCCTGCCAAGATTCTGCAAAAAATGATGGAGTATTTGTTTCTTGGTGAAAAAGATTATGCAGTGGCTGTAGTGCAAAGTACACATTTTATTGTTTAAATATGCATTTTCACATTTAAGAAAAAAAAAAAGGAGCATGTGAAAACTGGCGTGCTTTATCTCGTGGAGGAACAGATTGCTGTTTTGGCTCACTGCAAATTTAGCATTACAAATCACATTAAAGGCAAATTCATTGTCAGTTGATTTGTGTATATAAAAACAAGGGCACTCATACTTTGCTGCAGGCATTTTTTACAACTTTTAAACTAGAAGCAACCATGGATATGGTTGCATACCTTCATTTTTTTTGTTGAAATTTAGGAATTGCACCTTTTTTTCCTCCTTTAAAACAAAACATGAGACATCCTGCATCTCTCTTTTTGACAAGACAGAACAAACAGCAATTTGTCTGGAGAAAATATTTAGTAATTTGTAAAATCAGATTTGACTGAAATTTTTTACTCAATAATTGTTAAAAGAACATTGAGTTCTTGAAGATGTCCCTTGCATGTCAAGAGAACTGAATTAGCTGCAGTTTGAAGGAGCCAGACTAAAAAAGGAGGCATCTTTGCAGACAAAATGTTGGCAGCAGAATTTTTTCCTGAGTCCTCGTGAAATGCTTCATATTTTGTATGAAATTGCCATCCTTGCTTGACTAGGAGTTTTGTCAAATACCTGCATCACATCCTATTTGGACTTTATGTAATCAAATCAGGAATGATCAAATATATTCTATCAAATTTGGATTTAGTAGAAAATTGAATTTTATAAGAAACATTTACATACTGCAATTGTCCGTTTTCAGTGGAAAACCTGACCTTTTGCCAAAACTCCCACACCAAAACCTTTGTTGACAACCCCCAATTCTTCTTTGCTCTCAGCTGATAGCTGTCTGAGTTTTAAGTTCTGACAAAAAGCTGACATTTTCCAGAGATGTATTTTGCTTTTTGTTACGAGACTGACTATAATTCCATTTAATGTTTTTATCATGTCTCCTCTTATCTACCTCTTTTCTAAACAACTCCAAACTTTTTAGTGTCCCTTCACAGAAGTTGTTCATGGCCCCAGTCTTTCTCAGAATAGTGCACTTCTGCAATATGTTGATGGTGAGAGTATGAGCAGTACAGCACACCTCATTGCAAGGTAAAACAGACAACTTCTGAAAGTTAGAATAACTTTTCTTTAACATTCTCCAATGTTGCCTCTTCAAGATTTTATCACCTCAGCTGTCTGTATAACTTCTTTTCCACAGAGGGGTATGTCCTAAATACCTGCACTCATCTCCTGAATTGACATTAATTCAGTAACATGTGCTGCAAGTAATTTTCCTTCAGTTTGCCTTGTTGCACCTGTCAGCACTGAATTGTTGTACGTGTCAACGTGCTCATTCACAAAGCACGCTTAACACACAAGAAGAGTCAATATTTTTGCTTGGTCTCAGTTTAATTAATTCCCCCTGCAACATTTTAATATCTGGCTGTACATATTCAGTGTAGAACTACTTTAGTTTAGATGTCTTCTCTATGCTTGGAATTCCTGCCTGTCTTTCCAGACTCTGGTTGCTTTATCTGAGGACTATGCCTGTGAAACACTTCCAGTGTAAAAGAAGCAATCACACTAAAAGCCTATTTTAAGAAATGTGAAAAGAAATACAGGAAGCAGCAACAGGAATATTGTAGAGAAAAAAACTTATTATTTTAACACTAGGCAATCATTTTTTACAGATGGATTAGAGAATGTTTTGCAGAAGTCCTAAATAATGAACAGCCATTACTGGATATGCTATTATTTATTAATAATTAATTATTTATACAACTAAAACTTACTTAAAGCTAGGAAATTTATAGAAAGAAACAACAGATATAGTTTTCTACATTAAAGAATAAATTATAAAAAGAAGGTTTTGAGGCTTTTGTGGCAAGAAGAGAGTGTAAAGTTGTTGGTACCTCCTCTAATGGACCCAAGAATGTCGGCAGTAGTGTTCCATTTCAATCAAATACTTAAAATTACAGAGAATTTTTAGAATTTTAATCAATACAGTAATAAAAAGAAATCTTGTCTTAATTCCAGATATCAAAATGCAAGACATTTTGTGATAACTTTGGTGTTTTATATATCTTATTTCATCTGCAAAAGAGGCTGTTTAATAAAATTTGAATTGACATTTATAAGAAAGATATTTATAAGTTCTCCAAACATGTGTTATTAAACCCACCAAACTACTGATCTTCTCTATGCCACATCTTATGGCATTCAGTTCTGTTGTCAGCATACATTATTCTTTTTTTAATACTGGGATGAAAAGTTTTACATTTCAGTTGCAGATGTCTGTATAAACAAATTATGCTGATTTGTTGTAACATGAATTTGAAATAAAAATATTTGTTTCTGTTCTTTCTGTTCCATGGATTTTATCCAACACCTTTCTGATATTCAGAAAGGCACAGAAATTATGCCAAAGCCTGATTTTTCCTTTTCGACTTCAGAAAGGAAGGGTTCTTTTGGTTCAATTGTTATTAAAGAGGTTTCACCATGGCCATGATTGTGTGCCACCTGATGGCTGGTATCAGCTAAAACAAAAAAGTAATAAAGCAGGAGATATCAAAAAGCTTGGATTCCAGAATTATCTGGATTATTCAATTTTGAGTTAACAACAGTAACTTTACCAGATTAATTCTAGGATAATACATGTATACTTTCATATTTAAAGGCATAAATGTCACTCAATATCAAAGATACTGCCATATATTTCAGTTCAATGGAAATTCCAGGCTTTTGGGCTAAATTCAATGCTACCTTGTGATCAGGATATATCTGTACTGCACATTGAAGTTTGGCAAGCAATCCAGCTGCTGAGGAGCTGGGCAAATTAGCCTGTGTGGGACACCCCACTAATGCAGCTATCATGTGTCTGATAATCTGTAGCACACTGCAGTGTGAGGTGCAATGTTTATGTTCCCTGGCACTGCAGTGTACAGGTTTCAGGCTCCTGCCATCTCTTGGGACATCACAGGACATGAATTAGGTATAGGCTGTCAGTGGAGCATATGAGAAGAGAGGAGTGCCAGCACTCTACACAGATAATAAATAACCTAGGCCAGTCAACAGGAAACATTACACAAAATCCGCTGCTAAGATTTAGACATTTTGGCTTTGCAACAGTGAGAGATTTCACTTCGTATATAATTCATGGACATTCCTGCTATTAAGACCCTTTGCTAAAGGAATGAGTGGAGGTTCAAGGTCAAAGGAGGAGTGCAGTTGTAGATATTTCCATGTAGCACGTACTATAACATTCACTTACCATCAGGAGACTTGGCTACAGGTTCATATTCTCCCTAAAGTTATTTAAACCCACATCACCTGCTTCATGGGAGACCACCTTTATCCTATAGCTAGAAGGTACATGAGAGGAGTAGGCACTGTTCATGCCTTGCCAGGACTTATAAACACCAGAAACGATACTTGGCCCATGTAGTTCAGTAGCTGATAGAAGTTGAAAGCTAGTTTCTAAACATGGATTATAAAATTTTTTCACCAAAAAGCTCCCAGTTTTCAACTTTTTACTGCTTAGGACATTTGTGAGCAGACAAGATATCTATTGAAGCTATTTCTCTTTCTGGGAGTAATTAAGTCCTCATCAGGATGGGGCAGAAAAAAATGCACATATCTTCAGGGCTTTCTTAACCCACATTTCCTCTTTCTCAGCAAAGTCAGATTGCAGAGTGTACAAAAGACTAAGCTTCCTGTGTGACTGCTAGTGTGCAAGGAACAAGTCTTTGTTCCCTGGGAGTAAATTAATTTGTTTGCTTATCTGTTGAGTAATGGTTTGTTTGATTGCAGTTTGTCAGATTTGTGGTTTGGCTGCAGTTTTGAGTTTGCAGAGTCTGTTTGGGGCTGTCTGTTGAGAGTAGGAAAAACATCTTGAAGTTTGAGAGGTGAAAAAGCCCTTCTGTTTTTAATCACTGCCAACAGTGTTAATGTTCTGTTAGCTGCCAAATCTCTGTGACAGGGTAAGTTTGACAAAGGTAGATGTCCCAGAAGCCAGAACTGGTAGCAATGAAAGGTGGCTTGCACTGGAAGAGCACTGTCCTATCTGTTTTAAAGATGAGGGGAAATGCAAAGAAGACAATGCTGAAAAAGCAACACAGAAACAAAAAGTGTGAATAGAGTTTATATTTTTGTACATAGATTTTGATAATCAAAAGTGTGTAACTATTTTTTCCCTTGTTAAAACAATTGTCATGGTATGTGTGGGGTCGCATAATAGAATTTCCCTCCAAGAGGCTGTTGTATTTTCTGAAAGCATGTGGTTTGCATGTAGCACAATATGTTTTGGAACACAGATGTGATCCAGTTGAAGGCACAGCAGTGCACATATCATTTAGGGAGCTCGCATGACAGTGATTTTGTAACAGTAAGAGATTAGAGTTTTATGTCTGAGAATCACACTTGGTGCCTCCACTTGCCCATTTTGTGAGCCGTGGAATGTGAATTTCGGTACAATTACAAGTGGTAAGTTCATAGGCAGTTCTCTGGGGCGACTCAGATTTTCTTTTCAAAAACAGCCACCATTTTTGGGGAATGGTTTTACTCGAGAGTCTTGCTAAACCAGGCTGCACTTATGCCTCTCATTGTATGACTAAGGTAACACCCAGTCACCTTCCCCTGGTGACTGGTAAAGCAGTTGAAAATTTGGGTGCTGAACACATGCCTCAGTCCTTGTCTTGCAGACTTAGATCCTTTTGTTGGATATCTAGATATTTGGATATTATATACTTTCTATTGGATATTTGATGATCATCCATCCTGTGTATACACCAATGCATTCTGGGTGGACTTTTGAGATGAACAAGCTAGGCCCTCTGTGGTTTGGCTCTGAGGGGAACTCATCCAACAGGCAGTATGTAAGATGGAATATCAAGTTTTCTTCTTTACACACCCCACCAGCCTTTTCGTAGCAAGATTTTTTTTTCACATGTCTAAATGCTCTTGTGTAGCAGCTCAGTTTCATTACATGGAAACAGCCCCACAGCTGTCTGTCAATAATGATACACAATGATACAACTTCATTTTCCTTTTTTTTTTTTTTCTTCTTTTTTTGTCTTTACCTATGGTCCCCTTTGTCCTGCAGATTCTACCAGTATAGTTCTCACTACCAACTTTTTAATCCCAAATGAATGTGCTTCTCCATCCAAGCCCTGAGAAGGCTCTGGGATGCTGACTATAGAGATAAAAATGCAGTTTAGAGTTTGTAAAGGGAAACAGCAGAAAAATTTTAAAATGAAGGATTGTAGAACACACATGCTAGAAAAAATATGTAACAGGAACCATGCAAAAGTTGGAGTATATTTAGCTTCCAGGATCACAGAACCAGACTTGATCCCAGTAGGTGTTTCTTGCAACCTGCTTTTTTCCTACTGGGTTTTGATCTCTGGAAGCTAATGGAAGTAAAGTGGACTGTTTGCTTTGGAAAGTGTTTTAGGCATTGACTGGGGGAACTGTGTTCATGACTGAGGTGATCACACAGTGTGTGATGTGTTTCAGTAAGAACTAGGCAAGATCTCCCACACAGTGTGCTAGGTCTCACAGCCTACCTCTGCTGTCTTCTGAATTTTGTCCTGTTCAGAGCTAGTATGAAAGTATAGCTGAGTACAGCTGCAGCTGTTACTTGGCTCTGGCCCAGGACAATAGCAGAGCAGTACACCTCCTCTGAGCCAAACCATGTTTGCTTGAGTACTCTCTTCATGCATGGCTCCCATACTTCTAATTTCATAGATTACCCATCCACTTGGCCAAAGATCTGGCTCATGTGCCCAGGCAGCTGACTTTGACTGCAGATGCCCAAACTTTTCAAACAGAAAATAGAAATGGTCATTGTAGATACCCCAGCTAAATGAGCAACCTTTGCTCTAGGCTGTCATGGATCCCAGCTGACATATTCTCTGTCTGCATCAGCCGTAGTAATAATAGGTTCTGTAAGTGTGATCCTGTGTCTGGCTGGTGTCCCAGTGAGAACAGAGGAGGGAAGAGCTAGTAACTGCTGCATGCTCTCTCCAGACTCATCCACAACTGCATCCAGTACACAGGGACAAAGGCTTCACCGGACCTATGGAGAATCCTGGGGACCATCACATACAGATGTCACCTCTGGCAGACAATCCTCTCTGCTTCATTGTGGTAATCACCCATGTGACTGGAATGATATGCAAATTTTTTTTCAACAGCATGCAACCTTCCTATAGAGCACAAAATGCTCCGAAATTCAGAAGGCATTGTGAAGAAAAAAATGTGGTCCATGGAGAAGCCTATTATCCAAGGAAACATTTCGCTGTACTTACTGCCTATCTCAGGCTGAAGTACAGCTCTGTAACTGCTGACACATTAGCTGCAAGGAGAATAGTAGGTGAGGATGATGATGATGATGGGAAGGAGTGACATCAGTCCAATCTCTTTTCCCTTCTCCAGGTACTTTTGATAAGCAGGAAAAATCATCATTCTTGCTTTTCATGGATGTATGTATCTACAGTTTGAAGGAAATATGTCTTCCTGTGCAACTCCAATAAAATAAGCCAGTGAGGGCTTTTTGTGGAAAGAAACAGGTATGGGGCTGTGATCCACATTTTCCCAGGGTGAAAAGAATATAGACAGTAGCCTCCAAATGTGACAGACACTAGGTCCTGGAGTGGGAAAGGTTTTTCTGAGATTGGAAGTGTTTAGGTAGCATAAGGCCAGTTCCTGGACAGAAGA
This sequence comes from Sterrhoptilus dennistouni, assembly GCA_013397095.1. Classification (NCBI taxonomy): domain Eukaryota; kingdom Metazoa; phylum Chordata; class Aves; order Passeriformes; family Zosteropidae; genus Sterrhoptilus; species Sterrhoptilus dennistouni. Next base: position 602,074 of record VWZU01004857.1, read on the forward strand.
GCATGGACAGAATTGCCAGCAACACTAGACCATTCTATTGGCAAAATGCCTAGGAGCTGGCTGTATGCTTAGAAAATGATAGGAAAAAGGAGAGGTATGAAAGGCCTTCAAAAATGATCCAGAGTTTGTCCTCAAATGCTCCCTTGTTTCCTCAAAGGGCAACACACAGGAGGCTTGAAATCTCAAACCTCTGGATCTGAGTACATTTCAGTTGCCAAGCTTTTCATAGTTGAAGAATGTCTTCCCATCATCCATGCAACCATTATTATCCTCAGTCCATACTAGTCCTTCTCCAGAACCTCTGGCTTAATCAAACACAGCTCATTTCCTAGTCCAATACAGATAAAGAAAACAAAGCCAAGGCCTCTCTCATGGCCCCGAACACAGGAGATTTGGATGGCTAAAGTTTTCCCTTCTCTACAGGAAAAAGGATGGCCTCAAGCTCGGTTCTGAACCAGTCCCTGGCCAACAGTATTTTCACCAGTGGAAGAAGCTCAGCAGGCTGAGGCCAAATCCATGTCAGGGAGAGTGTGACCTGTTGAACAGCAAGGCAAGACTCAGTGGAACACTGTGGTCCTCCTGGAGGCCAAGTAAACCATGCACAACCATCACATAACACAGCCCCTTTGCATGTGCTGGCAAGAGCAGACCTTAGAAGAGTGTCCCTCTAGAGTTCTAGCAGCTGTTTTAGATCTACCCACCTTCATTCTGGATTTGGATCAACATGGTTGGATTCAGGTTAGCTTGAATGAGGCACACATGGGGCTTAAATCCTGTCCCTGTCTCCGTGACGATAACCAGGGTGTTGTAGCTAACATTCAGTCATATGGCAGTGGCAAAGTCTGAGGCAGTGAGCCAACAGAGATCCACAATGTGCTGCAGATCCGCAGCTAGGGCCATGACTACAGATGGAAACCAAAGACAAAGAGAAATAAGGGGCCCTGTGCCTGCATAAAAGATACAAGGCTGCTTCCAAGGACAATGACTGTGGGCAAGTAGGCAGAAACAAAGCAAGAAGGGGCTGTGAGAAGGCTCACAGCCTATCTGTAGGAGGTTCACTAGCTGTGGGAGATCTGGCATGGTCAGACAGTCCTGACTTAGCATAAAGTTCACTGGCACAAAGTCATCTCATCAACATTTTTGAAGTACTATAAACTTGCTTCACTGGCTCAAGTGTAAGTTTATCAGCACTCTGCATCATGTAGGGGGAGTGTTCTTATTCCAGCCGAGTCTGGATTTAATCTACAGCCAAACCATAGACATAGCCAGGGAAAGCTGTAACAGAACAAGAAAATGGATATGTGCACTAATGGTAAAAATTGAGGGAAAAAAGTCATTTCAACATGGGGGAGCAAACTGGCAAATGTAAGTGCTGAGAAGAGAAATGAAAAGTATCCAAAATACCAAGTGGTTATAGAGGCATGATGTTATACACAGCATATACTATTCCTATAGATATCAAGTGCAGAGCATGCTGTGACAAATGTTTTGCAAATGGCCCAGTGGAAGTTGAAATATACAGCCTTCACAGTAGGAAAGACAAGTGAAAAACACAGAGAACGAGCCTGTGATATGCTCCCTGTGATCCTTAATATCCATGTATCACACCAACAATTTCCTGCAGGCGAGAGAAATTTCAGTGTTTCTAATTTTACTGGAATTCTCTCCTGCTTTCTTTCACTGTTGCTTCTTTATTACTACTGGGCCAGGCAGCTAAGCAGAGGACCTACTCTGGTGCCATTTGAATCTTCTCAAAGGTATTCTGCAGACTAAGTACATGAAAAATTGCCCCATTCTGCGGTTTATACATTCAGTTTTTCTTGTAGGTTGGTAAGAAATATTTTATCGTTATTCAGATGTCTTAGACTACACTGAAATCATAACAGGCAAAGCCAAGTAGAAATTGCCAGTATTCATAACATCCCAGACAGACAAGGCAGTTGCTAGCGTTTATAAAGTTTTATGTGAAAAAAAAAAAAAAAATAAAAAAAAGGAAAAAAACAATTTCATTTACTACGTTTATGTCAGAAAGGTCTCTGCAGGTGACTCCTGTTTCTGAAAATGTTCCAGCCTCTGGATACCTGTTACACATCACTTGGAGAGGCAATTTCAGGAAGTTCCCTACAGAAACATCCATCACCTCAGGCCCACTCTGCAGGATTTATTTTCAGATAAATCACTGACTACACCATGATTTCTGATGTGTGGAGAATGTTAATGCTAGCAGACAAACTCCCTTTAAATTCTCAGAGGGACTCATTATTTCATCCTAATATTTGTTCTGTTCCTTTCCTTATCTATGAGATATTTTGATTGTACCTGTATGTTAAATAAAACATTGCTTAATATTAGGCTATTGATAATCTGGAAGATAAAGTGGTCTACACTTTCATTCTGGTACAACTTGTCATTTCTTGGTGCCTCCCTCCAGGTTTCAATGTGAAATTGGCCTTATACTGGATCTTCTATATCAATTTCTGTGTTTAGAAAGAATATATACCATAAATACCTAATTAATATAAATACATGTTGGAAGGTATTGGCTTGAATGGGAAATTGCATTTATGTAAAATAAAACAGAATAGTTACAAAGCATATAATTCTACACTTTTTCAGTAAAGAAAGGGCAACTAGAAATTTATAATCTCCACAATCCTTTTGTATGGACTGACCTTTCTTCATATCTTAGACAATTCCCCTACAAGCAGCCCGGCTGTCATAAAAATTTCAGATCATCTGAGAAAAATAAACTTAATAAATTTCTTTGGAAAGCATTCTGAACTCAGAAGATTTGTCCCAAGCTATAGTCTCAGACTTGGTCATGCTGCAGATGACACAGCTGTCTGGAGAAGGTTTTCACCTTCCAAGGATTGAAAGTGCTGACAGCACAAAGTCAATGAGCATGGAGAAACATATTGCACAGGAGGAGCAACGTGATCTCAAGGACAAGAGTACTGGAATTGTATAAAAAGCTATAACACAATGTTCAAAAATCGATGACAATTTAAAAATGGTTGAAAACAAAGTTTTAACGGGATGACTAATTTTAATTTTATCCTGAAAAAATCAGTTAAAATTCTTTTTAAAAAGTAAAATATGGTTGTGTAGAAGACTGCAGTACTAAATTCAGCTGTCTGGCTGTTAGATGATAACTAATTTGAGTTTTTAGATTATTTAAGTATTTTTGTTAGAGTTTATTTTTATTTTTTTTCTAGGATACAATGTTTTCCGAAATAGTATCACTTTGGATATTCTAATGAAGACAGATATTAGTTTTATAGCTGTCATGATTTAAAAAGATAAGTAATGCAAAGTTTGGAGAGAAATGTAATACCAGCTGCCAGATCAACTATCAGAACTGGGGAAAAAAGTATATCTTTGAATAGACTGCTGTTCAGTCATAAGAAAGGTTTGTTTGCCTGAAAACCTGTGAATTTTCTATGCTATTTAAGTTTGTTAAAGGGCACACAGTTGAATGACTGATAAATAAGCCAAAATAGAAGACTAGCATAAGGTACCAGATAGATTGCTGAATATATGGAAAGAAAGAAAGAAAGAAAGAAAGAAAGAAAGAAAGAAAGAAAGACCGAGATAAAAAATAAGGAATGCTTGTAGAAACACGTATTTTTTATGATACTTTATTTTTAGGGGTGTTATAAGTGTGAAATATAAATCTGCCAACAAGCATTTTTAATGGTTTATCTTAATGATATTCCATGTGAATATATCCATATTAAGCCACATTGTTGTATGATGTGACTTATACATAATGTTTAAAATAATTATTTGAAGACAAAAGTGTTTCAGGATTAGGAAAGGGAGTCAAGAGTTATTAAGTTCATTAGAGAAATTTGATTCCAATTTCATTACATGAAAGTAAAATACTAAGGGGTGAAACAAGGCACTGGAAAAACAATATTTACTTTTTCCTGCCATGGAAACAGCTAGTGAAATTACCTGCTGTTGCAGGACTCAATGAGCTAATAGATGAACCTTCTCACAATTATTTTCAGTTGTGATGTCAATCCTCAAGAGTACACTGATGTTTTCATGATGAAATTGCCTCACAAACAAGACCAAATTTAATTGAGTTATTGGCATGTTTATTGACACAAGCATCAAATGACTTTGTCTACATGAATTATTGGCTGGTCCAACATTCCCAATATGTCTGTTTCCCTGAGTGAAAATCAAACACAATTTATCTCATGTCTAACCTCTACAGTGTTGGATGAAAGTGACAGGAGCCATGATGCTTAGAATAATATGCAGATAGCAACTGTATGACAGCAGTAGTTTAGCTTGCTCCCAACTCCTGGCTACGAAGGCCATGGACACAGAGGCCAGCAGCCAACCTGGTCCTCTAGCAGGACTGCAGCAGGCAGGGCAAGCTTGCTGTGCTGCTCTGACTTGCAGATGACCAGAGTTAAGGCATCGGAGATTTATAGTGTCTGCTTGTTGCTGCCAAAATCTTGAGTGGATGTACTGGGAGGAAGGGAGGGAAGAGCTGATCACCACTCATGATTGTTGGAGAGGCTGAGACGTCCTCTATATGCCTGTCCAGTCAACACTCCAACTGCTTCCAGACTAAAAAACGCACATTAAAAAACCTCATCAGAACATAACTAATGAATGTGGCTTAAACTACCTGTGGATGTATGGTGAAGTTAAAACTGGGTGAAATAGACTTGAGCTGTGTGATGCCTCCAGAAAGAAACAATGTCTTTATCAACACTGAGGTGTGAGAAAGACTGGGAAAAAATTCAAGCAATGTCCAGGACTGAATGAGAGCCAGCACCTTTTGTGTTTCTTACTAAGTGCCCTCATCTCCGAATGTTCTATACTTGTTGCTCAAGCTACATGGGGCATGTCTTGGGAAATGTTCCTTAGGACAAAAGCTGGAGGTGGAGTTCGAATTATCTCTGTACTGAGCTGTTATGGAACTATGTAGGTGAGCTGCATATCTACTTATGATACTATTTAAAACCAATGTCATTTACTGATTTGTGAGAAACACCTATCTTCTAGTGACCCTGTGATTATTATATGAACCTCAACTAGCTTGGTGTTTATTAACGCAAAAACAACACCCATGAATACACTCTTGAAAGAAAAAGAAAGGTTATTACCTAAAACAAAGTGTATTATCACAGAATAATTAAGGATATTATTATTAATAACAATATTAATATTAATAATGTTGATGTTACTATTTTGCATCCTGACTAGCCAATACGTCATTTTAGGCATACGCTGACCTCATTTGAATTATATCCCTAAACTGAGGTCATACAGGGAAGTAGAGTCTCTCTGTCTTCAGAGTTCAGGTAGTATATAACTGCTATTATGGCAGATATACTCACACACAGTTGTACATTTATACATTCATAATTCCAATTTGTACATAAACCCATGGCTCATTGTATGTAATTCCTTTCTGCAGTTGAATTTACCTGAAATCATAAATACTTCCTCTAGCACAATCCAAACTCCATGTATCCCTTCAGAAGAAAAGGGATATAGTTGTTTTATTTATTTTTATATATATATATAATTTTTATTAGATAGATGTAGATAGATATTATTTAAACATTTGAAAAAATATATTTTTACAGAAATTATTGCAAGCTAGTGTATTTTCCTGATTTTGCAAAATAATGGAAAAATTTGTTAATTCGTAAGTCATCATAATAGCTACTTTTCCACCAGGAAATTAATTCTTTGATCCTTTGACTTTCCTAAAAGAAATGAAGGCACATGGCCATAGATAATACACAAATTTTTAAACAGTTTCAATTTCTAAGCTTTAAATTACCAAAAAGCCATTTGATCCATCTGTATTTCAAACACTTATAATTACAGAGATTTATATTTACATCTGGCACTATGACAGAGTTGTAACTAGCCTCTTTTGGATCCCATTGCCTAGACTCCATCACATCTGACTCTGCACTGGAAATGTAGAGGACTGGAGAATGCCATTAGTGACCCCTACTCCAGAGACAGACAGCTATAAATGGTACTTAGAATCAGAGTTTAGAAAATACTTGTGTTATGTACTTAACAGATTTCCCAGGCCCGTGTAGAAACGAAAGCCATTCTTCAACTTTTGTTGAAGAAAAAGGTTTTCCATTAGGAAAGGTCTACTCTGTGTATGTAGTTCCTACACTGCGTGTCAGAACAGAGTTTGAACAGGATTGAAATATTCTTGCATTATCAATGCAAAATATATAAAATATTTAAATATCCCCACATGGTTTTCTGATTCTACTAGTTTTAAATTTATAAAATAACACATTTGGTATTATATGTAATAGCTGCAATCAAGAACGTTAGGAAGCAGATCTTCTCAAATCTTAAGGTGCAGCTGTGTATTTCCTGAGCAATGTTTGGGCAGGGGAAAAGAGGCTGGGGTCAGCCCCTGGCCTCAGTCAGCCTTGTCAGGTTCTGACAGCACACTTTGCATTGCAAGGGATTTCTCATTCTCCCTCTACTATAGGCAAACAGAAATGGAAAAATGGTTACAGTGGCTGAGTTTTCATCTAGAGTTGCCTGTAGGGCACAGCTGTGCAGCACTCAAGAGTGTAAACAGTCATCCTCACATAGCTTACAGAAGATAGAGAGTTATCCATGTGCACCTGCAAGCAGTTGGCTCACGCTGAATTCAGGTGTAAATTTTTTTCCTTATTTTCTTTTTCTTTTTCTTATTTCTTTTTCTTTAATAGTTGGCATTTGTTCAAAGAAGCAGCTCTGGAAGATTGGCACGTTTTGTGATAGAACACGGGAACGCTGCTGGAAAAACTCCCCAGCATTTCTGGAATGATCTGAAGACAGACTGCAGTGATTTTTCTGTTTTCTTGAGGTTCTTTGGAAAGACAGCAGGATGATCCAAGGACTGACTCTACCAGTAAAGAACTGAATTGAAGAAGAGCCTATGAGGGCTGAAGAAGGAAATACCAAAGACTGTTCGATATGAGAGAAGGTGTTATATTTTGAAATCTCTGTGTGGTAATGGTCAGTTAAAATTGATTAAAGCAAGTACTTATTAGCTTCCATGCTTTTAAGTACTTACTGAACAATAACAGATGCTCAAAAATTTATCTAAGAAAAATTAAAGTCTTATAGTAATGATTCATGTAAATGAAGTGTCCAGAAATTGTACAAATGCAATGACTGGGCAAAACACAGCTTTATTCTGTGGACAAAAGCAATATTGCAGACATGTTAGACACAAAAGGATTTTCTCTAAAAAATGCTTTGTTCTCATGCACTTGATTGTTTTCAGCTGCTGTAGTCAGAGGAGAGTGGCTGTAAAATTGCATTATAAAAATGCTGAAGATGTTGCACTCCACATCAATTTTATTATGAAAAAACAGAAAATCTAAAGGGTAAGATGAATGGGCTGTCAGTCTGAAAGCACAGGGAAAGCTAAATTTAAAGTTGGATATAGTTGTGCAAGACAGTATAATGCCAGAAAATGTAATATTAGCACTGAAAGGAGAGCCACAGGCAGCAGAGGGTAAGGTGGTAAACTCCAGCCTTATGATAGGGAACTTATCCCCGCTAAGGGAGTTTGTGAACTAAATTCATAGGGAAAAAACCAACTGGAAAGGATTCAATTTGTAATTGGACCAGAGGCAAATGTATCCATTATAGGATTAGAGAGAGGTCGTGCTATGGCGTCGCTGTGCTTGTTCTCTCACTCCTCTGCTCCAGGTCCCTCTCATGATAACCCCAGAAGTTGGGGAAAGCTGCAGGACAGGGATGGGCAGTTGTGCTCCTCTCCCAAATAGGATAGTTGTTCTTTTCCTGTGGTTGAGGCTAAACGAAGGGGTAGATAGGATTTTTGTGTGGATGTGAGGGGGAATAACAATTTCCCAAATGTCTTTGGCTGTGTAGTCATGAGAACTGATTCAGGAGGGTTTATCTCTCAGTGTGGGCAACCTGCTGAGAGTGACTGGGAATGAGAACATGAAAGCATGCAGATAAAGAGGCGTAATGGGCACTTGGATAATTATCACAGAGTAGGGTTTTTGTCCCTTTGTGCTACTTATTTAGCAGAAGTAAATAGGTAAACAGCAGATTTATGATTCTCTTTCCTGGTTTACCAGCATTTGAAGAGCAGGCTCGTCATCCTGGTAAATCCACACTTGATTTTAGACTGCTTGTGATATCCAGAAAGTGAGAAGTCTTGTCTTTATTTGTCCTGATACAGTACTTTTAGTCCTTAAAGCATCATTCTTGTCTGGAGCTGTTGCACAGAAAAATTTCTCTATTCAGTACAAGCCCCCCAGATCCTCCTTTCTGGAGTCCTGGAGCAGCATCTGGTTTGAGAAGGACAGACACTGAAACTCTGTGTTCCTATGCACAAGTTAAGGAAAAGAAAAAAAAAAAAAAAAAAAAGTTTTTTTTTTTTCACATTTTTTT
>VWZU01004857.1:610534-655988 GCA_013397095.1 Sterrhoptilus dennistouni
TAAGCACTTGCACTTAATGGTGTGGAGAGAGAAACTGCATGTAACTATTTTGTCCTGCCCAAGTTCCTGTTAAGGTTTATGTCTCACATTAGCTACACAGTAATAGCAAAGTTTGGTTCTAAAAGTATATATGTTATCTATCCTAAATAGTTCTCCTTGGTTTATTGGAGAGTTTATTGTTTTCTTCTAGTAAGTAATGTTGAAGAAACATGGAGAAAAAGCCTCCTGATTATTTACTTTCTTGAGGCCCTGTTAGAAAAGGCACAAGGTCCTTATTGCTGCTATAATCATAGAATGGCGAGAAGATCATAATAATGTGTCACAAGTGAATGTTTTCAGTGAGACATTAGGCTGAGGTCTGGTATATTTCTAAACTATATGTCAGGCCTTGAAAGTTTTCAATTAATCGACTTCAGGTTTAGTAAAGCGAAAATCTCCCTTGTGAGGGGTTATCACAAATATACCCAGGCTCTGTAACTCAGAAGAGCAATACTCACACTGAGCACTTACATGTAGACCTCAAAGAGCTTTTAATCACTGGATGCTTAACCAATTTGCAGCAGATATCTTAGCTAACAATTATAGCTGCCCTTAAAGTCCAAAGTATTTGTGGGCAGGCTGTAACTCTCTCAAACAATTCAGTCACTCAAAATTTTGCAGAAGTATTCCTTTAAGGAAGACTTTCAAACTGGTATATATCAGTCCTTTAAAATAATTCAGACATCATTTATGCATTTATTTTAATATATATAAACAATCTAGTGAGCATTTAGCAATTATTGTGTTATTTAAAAATGTAACGCACATACATGATGCTATAAAATTATTGGAAAATCTATTTATTATACACTCTCCTATTCACTAAAATAATGTGTTATTGATTGGTTAGAAAAACTTCACTTTTTAATGTAATTATTTGAGATAATGCTATAGGTCTTTGATTTTTGTAGTAAGATGTCATTGTAAATGCTTCTGTTAGCAAGGGAAAGCTAGATATGTCTAAGAAGGTATGTCTATTGACTCTGTATACAATATATCTATTACAATTCAAACAAATTAAAATAGTAAAATAAATTTCTCTTTATGTAAAAATAAAAGTTTCTGCCCTCAGTGTATTAAATATTATTTATTGTATTCTGGATTTCCAACACCAGGAATATCCTTCTTTTACCAAGAGCCTCAATAAAGACAAAAAACAAGAGAAAGCTGAACAGTTGGCTTCTAATGGAACTACAAACAGGAAATATAGCATTTGCAGATTACTCCAAAATGAAGCAATTGTATACTCTAAACTTGGTGGTAGCTCATTCAGGATGCACAGCCTACAGGTGTTATCAGGCACACTGAGAGGTTGGGGGCACAACGGTTCTGTAGCTCCACTTGAGATTTGGTCTCCAATGAAGGCTGCTTTTGAAATGCATGTGAAACTGTCCCCTGCCTCCTGAGAGGTGTTCAATAAAATCACAACCAACAGGCTATGAAAAGCCACAGAGATGCCATCAGAGATGCAAAGCCAAAGCATTTATATCTATACCTCCGTTGTACATAGGTATGTAAATATATATACAAAATACCACGATATATCATACCCTATTTTATCTTGATGCATATATTTGCATATGTATCTGTATATTTCTGAATATATTTATGTTTGCATAAATGACAGATATAGAGACATATATATATACATATCTAACCAGACTGTGTACTAGTTACTTCTCAGACAAAATGTGTTGGAAAGTATGTAATTAGACAAGACAGTTTTGATGTTTGGTTTTGGATGTTTTAAAAAATACATATGGTACTTGCCTCCCTTCTTTCAAAATTTCTGTGATGATCCAGGTGATCAGTTCTACCTCCCTAATAGAGAAACCAAGAAACAGAATAACTATAGTGACATGCAAATAATAAAAGCTTTTTCTTTAGTAATTCAATCATTCATTTTACAAAATATCCCTGACTTTTACATAAGGGTGAAAATGAAAGCAGAATTATGACTCACTTTTTTTTGTTTTGTTCGAGTAGTTTCTCAGGGCTACTGTATATATTAATAGAGTTTTTTCCCCAGAAGTCTATTTGTCTGTGTTCTTCTGCCAGTGTTGCATGCAAACACTGTAAGTGCTAGAAAAACATGAAAATTGGAAGTTTACAACTTAAATATTTAAACACTTTATTCTTACCTTCTTTTTTAGAAAACCCAGTTCTATAGAGAAGTTAGGTACTCAAAATTCTGGTTTCCTATAAATATTTTTCAGACAGCACTATTAAAGAATCAACTTTTTAAGTAGACTAGTAGGTCAAATATTGCTTGCTAGTATGTTAAACAATACATAATGTAGTCTGGTCTTCATAAAAATATAAATAGTAAGATTCAATGTGTAGTGAAAGTAGTAAATATATATATTTGTGACTTTCGAGGCTTACATTTAATGAGAAGATATGTTTTTAAAACTACTATATAATTTATTTTAGTGTGACAGCTCTGTCCTACACACACAACTGCCATGAAGGAATCCATTCTTGCATTGCCATATACAATAGATCTATTTGGAATAACTTAAACATGATAAAATTGAAAATTCAAGAAATCTTATAAAAATTAGGTGGAATTGAATAAAAATTTTATAAATAATTCCTTGTCTCCTTTGCACTTTTTCCTTTTCTATTTCATATTTATGGTTTGGGGCTTTTAATAGCTTCCATTATTTCTTGAACTTCTAAATAGTAGATTTGTTCATGTTGGTCACATATCGGGGGGTGGACCGTGCTATTTTCGACTGCAAGAAGTAAACAGACATTTAAAATATGATTATTTTCTAGTTCTATTTTTTAAACTCTCTATATGCCGACTGTATCACTAAAGTTAACTAAATGCCCTGGGGTGGCCTCAGCTTGCATCCTGTGTGCACCACAATATAAGAAAGACATTAAACTATTAGGGAGCATCCAAAGGAGGGCTACAAAGATGATGAAGGGCTGTGAAGGGAAGCTGTAGGAAGAGGAGCTGAGATCCCTTGGTCTGTTCAGCCTGGAGAAGACTGAGGGGAGACCTCATTGCAGTTACAGCTTCCTCATGAGGGGAAGATGAAGGGAAGGTACCGACCTCTTTAGTCTTGAGACCAGTGACAGGGCTCAAAGAAATGGCAAGAGGGTCAGCATATTCTATGGTTCTATGATAAATGCACAGAACTCAGTGTCAGAAGAGCATTAGCCTACACTGTAGAAGTAGATCTTCATCCTTCCTTATGAGTCCTTCATGCAAGCAAATTGTTGTTTACTTTCTCTTCTAAATGACTTTGAAAAGTTTTGAAATCACCACACAAGTGGACCTTGCATATTGCTCTCTACACTACTAAGAGAGAGCTATTTTGGTACTTACTATGCTTTATATAGCAAATCATACTGGCATATGCTGATTCCTACCCTTCAGACACATTTCCTCTCTCACTCATATTTATGAAGCTTTCAGTGGTGCAAATTTACATTGGCACCAGCACCGTTGTTTACCCGAGCATTTCAGTTAGTATTGAAGCTACCAAGTCATATATATCTAAGCATAATTTACCCTGTTTCTGCTTTTGCTCTCAGTGACAAATTTTGTTTCATTTTGCACCTGATAGAAAATATAAACTGTCGTAGTTCAAAGATTTTCGAATCTTTATGAAAGTTACAAGAATAAAGAAGCCCCAGTAGAATCCTGTACCAGTGTGCATGAATGCTGCCATTGTAAAACTGTAAGGACATTAAGAGTTCTCTGCTGTTGCTCAACTACTTTCAGCCAGTCTGAAGCAATCCGTCCATTTGGGCCAGTTTTGTTTGCAAAAACCCCGTACCTCACGTGCCTACACTGGTGACCTGTGTAGGAGTGTGGTGCTGCAGAACTGGAGCTTGAGACCTTTCTTTCTTTCTTTGGGAAGGAGAGGACTGCATGTGTTTGTCACACCACACACAGCAGTATGGGCTCTGAGCTTTGAGCACTCTGAAATGCTAATGTCGCTACACGGAGTTTAAGATTACATGTAGGTCAGTGTTATGTGTAAAGGGGAGAATGACATTTCTCCAAGGACAGATAATGTTATTTATAACAGATTTCTTGCACTTTCCAGTGATGGTATCAATTGTTTACAGCTGACTGAAACAAGTAGAATTAGTCTGATAAGGGATCGAGGCTTGGGTCCAAGCCCAGATCCTTTTACCAAGGCTGCAGCACAGTGTGTTGTACGACTGTACAGTCAGAGAGTTACTGAAAAAGTAGCATAAATATTTTTAGGCAAAATCCTAGTTCCATGGAAAAAATTTCATTAACTTTAATGACTTCAAGATTTCCCCCCTGCTGTGAAGCTGATTTATCATTGGTACAGGGCATTTTTAACACAAAAGCCTTTGCTAATGCCAGAAATATGACATTGCTTGGACTGAGTGAGAGGCTTAGGGTTTTTTTTTCCTTCATTTATTAATAATAGGTCTGTTAAGACACTCTCTAATCATGAAATCACATTCTGGTATAATGATTAATTTGAAATTTTAGAAAATTTTCTGCTTTGAATATTGTGGAGGGAGCAATAGTTGAAATACTTTTGATAATGACATATGTTGTAGTGTGAAAATAAGTGGGAAGTGGGAAACTTTACTTTTACAGAATTTCACAGAATCATAAAATGTGTTGAGAGGAAGGGACCTTAAAGTTCTTCTACTTCCAACCTCTCTTCCACGGCCAATGACGCCTTCCACCAGACCAGGTTGCTCAAAGCCCCATCCAGCCTAATCTTGAACAATTTCAGGGTTGGGGCATCCACAGCTTCTCTGGGCATCTTGTTCCAGCACAATCACTTCAACCAGTAGTATCTATCAGTTGGCAATCACACGTAGAAAACTTCAGTGAGCTGCAAGCCAACATGTAGGTTTCAGCAGCAACCTCGATATAAATCTCTATGCCTCTTTTCAACTTTGTTTAGAAAACGAGAGAAAATTAGGGAAAATATACAGCAAAAGACAGGATTAATTTCCTATACACTCTGCAGGTCATTAAAAGGATCTATTTTTACTAGTGATCTGCTAGTGACACTCGCAGCCAGTCAGAAATTGGCCTGGCAAACCCTCGAGTAACTTACTACATTTACTGAAGGAAGTAAACGGAAGGGACGGGACCTGTTGTCTCCTTGCCCCGTGCCCAGATTGGTGTGCGCCCCGTGCTCTCAGTCTTTCGCCGCTGCAGCTGCATTTGGAGGCGGCAAACCTGTTTATCTGGACTACAGGAACTGCGGATTCTATGGAGCATCTCAGAACGCTGCGGGAGCCTTTCGTACTGAAAAAGCGNCTTATCAGCCGCTAATCAGCCCGGGAGCTGCCCGCGCCGTGGGAAAGAACCGCTCTGTCACCGTCCTGCTAACATCTCTCAATAAACCAACAAACACCCCCAGCTTCTTGGGTCGGAGTGTAACAAGAATTTCAAACATCCGTTTCGGGTCTCATGGGGAGCGGCCGAGGGAGCTGGGGGTGTTTAGTCTGGAGAAAAGCAGGTCCAGGGGGATCTTGTTGCTCTCTACAACTACCTGAATGGAGGTGGTGGGGAGGCGGGGCTCGGTTTCTTCTCCCAGGTAACAAGAAATAGGATGGGAGGAAATGGTTTCATGTTGCGCCAGCGGAGGTGTAGATGGATCTTAGGTTAAATTTCTTCACTGAAAGTACTGCCTATTTCTTCACTGAGCATTAGAACAGGCTGCTTCAGGAAGTGTCTGAGCCACCATCCCTGAGTGCGTACAAAACTCGTGTGGACAGGGCACTCGGACATGGTTTATTGCTGGACTTGACAGTGAGGGATAACTTTACGTTCCTAGAAGTTTTTTCCCAACCTAAGCGATTCTATGATTCAAATGTATAGCAAAAACCTACTAGTGACAGTGCTGCAGAGATCAAACTAACTTCTGACAATCTAGACTTTGCTTTGCTGCAGTGACTGGGACTTCCTTTGGTTTGAAACATATTCCAAAAGCCTCTGTAAATAAGTGCATGGGAACAGAAACTAATGTTTTTTGAAGTAGCCTCTCCTACTCTTGTTCCAGTATGGCAAGCTGTGCATCAGAAGTGAGTTGCAACGATCTCGATGATAAAAACAATAATACAGATCATCATTATCTCTCCTACAAGGATGGATATTCTAGAGGGGATTTAATTTTGATTTTTTTTTTCAAGACTAAAATAATTAATATGCCTCCACTGCATCACTTAAATCTTACATGAACGTGAAAAATATTCTATGAGTATCTTGTTCATTCTTGCATCTGCTTAAATGCAGCTTACCTACCTTTATCTTTTTTAAACTACCTAATGACTTTTTAACTACTAGTAGAATCTGTGTAAGAGGTCCCATCATGGGTGATCTTTGTCCTTTTCTTTGGTTAGTAGCACAGCAAAATCACTCTTATTAAATCAAAGCAGTGCCTAAATATAGAGCCGTAGCATAAAGCTGAAGAGACAATGGGCTGCAGCTTTCTGTTATTGGATTGCTCTTATTGTTTGGATTCTAATAATGATTTTCCCATCATAATCAATTTAGCTCAAAACTTCTATGTTTATTGCTTAGAAAAGGGTTACAGTAAACTCTTGTACGACAAAGCACATGCTTTTTTTTTTTCCTAGGCCAAAGTACCCACAAGCATCATATTTTCACTTCAGTTTTCTTTTACCTTTTGGAAAAAAAAGTGGTAGTGATTTAACATTAATGAGAACTACTTTGCTCTAAGGTTCATCTGCATATAGAGATACTGGTATGCACAGGCAACATAATTCTAAAAGCCCTTTTCTCCTATTATAACCACCCCAGTAGAAATCTCTCACCATGGGAGATTAGAAATGCCTTCAGATAAACAGCCTTACTTTGCATGTCCAACTACCTTAAAGTATATTTTAGGAATGGTGAGTTTATACTTGCTTATTGCCTATGGCAGCATGCAGAGTGATGGTTCCATATTTATCAAAAGAAATTATTTAAAAATACCAAGTGAACAATAGACAATTTGCAGAAGTTGATAAGTTAAGGGTGGAGTAGGCAGGGCTACATCAGATGTCACTGCACTTCATCCTTTATTAGTGGTCTCAGCCACTTTTATAGTGTCGTGTTGGGTAGGGAATAAAGGGAACCTGAGTTCATGGCACTTCAGACTGGGATGTGTGTGTAATTAGGGCAGATGAGAAGTCTGTCTACAGGATACTTTTTTTTTACACACTTCAGATTTGAAAGAGCAAGTTTGTGTCATGCAAAAAAGTTCTACAAAGCCTGGCTTGCCTGACTCTGATTTACATCTTCAAAGCTGTACTTAGAATTTTGATGGTTAAATTTGTCCTCATTTAGCCACTTGTTTTAAAATAATGACTTTCTATATAAAAATATTATTGGCCAGATGGTACCTTTTATAATGTACATAATGTACAATAACAGTGTTGTATAAATTACTGAAATGACTGAATACATGATGTTATATAAGCACCTCTTCTTTTTTTTTTTTACCTTTTATACAACATTTATATCAACATTAATACTTGAATAAAGACCTATCTACTCTCCTGCTTACTCCTGTTTCTTCTCTGCCTCCTGCTCTCTTGTTCCAGTATTGCAAGCTGTCCGTCAGAAGTGAGTTGCAACAATCTCAGTGATAAAAAACAAGAATACAGATCATCATTATCATTCCAGCAGTTACAGCTCAGATTAACTCAGTGCCACAAACCTGTCTCTTGCTCTGGGACCTACCTGGTCATGCGTGGCTGATAAGTGTTCAGTGGGCATCTGCTGGGCACAGTCTCCAAACAGGAGAGGGATGGCCATCCTTTTAGAAGAAAAAATGTGAATTTCCTCAAGTCATGTCCCACCCAGTCTTCATCATTTCAATTTCACAAAGATTATTTTTATCTGATCCAAAGGATGGGGTGTAATTATTTCGCAGGAAAGGTGTAGAGAAAGTTGCAGTTGGAAACTCCACATTCTGAGTAAGAAGGTTACATCAAGGATGCTAAAAATAGAATAGGAGTTTTGACTTTTTTTTCTACTAAGAATTATTCAGAATCTCAATGGCAAACCAAGGGAGAAAACCCTAAACTACCAAGAGTGATCCCTTTCCAGGTCATGAGCCCAACACTCCCTAAGAGCCAAGGTTAATATTTATCTATGCCCTGTGGCAGTAATTTCGAAGGTGTTGATCTTGGGGATTAATTACTGCTTTAAACAGGCAGTTAACAGTTTAAACAACATTTTTATTGGCATACAGAAGTTAAATGTCTAGTAGTGTGCTGATGGGTTTATGATGATCAAAGTGAATTAAGAGTTCATCTTTGAGTTACATGCTATTGGAGGCACTGGGTCATTTGAGTGCCCTGGGTTAATGTATGTGAGATGTACAGTAAGTGCTGTGCACAGAGAAAAAACATTCCTTTTTAAATATTGTACTTCAAACCATTTCATATCCTATTCATATAATATGAGCTGCAATTAAGCTCTCAGGCTACTGGTGCTCCAGTGACCTGGTGCCTAAGCACACATATTCCTGACGACACAGTCCAGGCTCTGGTGCTCGTTTTTCAGAGCTGATTTTCCTAGGGATACAGAAGAAGTATTACTGGGGTGTCACAGGTCCTACACTGTACTGTGTTCACAAAAGTGGCTGAAGAACTGGCTGCAAATCTCATTATACTTTTAAATGTTTCTATTCAATACAAAATGCTACGCTTTTACTGCATTTATATGATGACTGGCATTAGAGGAAATGAAAGATATTTGTGGTTCCCTTATCTCCATTTTTATGGCTATAGTGATTGGGCATTTTGAGAATTTCAGTCTGAACAGAAGCATGGGACCTATATTCTGGCGACCTGCTATAGATGCCAATCTCAAAAAGTGTGGCTTTGCCTGCTTTCTGCAGGGAACCACAGTCCTACAGCATCCTGTGGAGTGAGTTTTACACCCAACATTGGGCATGTGTGCCAGAGCAAGTTGTACAAAGGGGTTAGAGAGATTCTCTGAAAGGAAGGTAGCACTCATTCCCTGTGCCTGCAGTGTGACATGAGGACATCTGCACGACAGGGCTGGCTAGAGATATGCAGTACAATGCCTGTGCCTTGGGACTAAGAATACCCTAGTCCCCGGGACATGGATTCCTATCTCTGTTTTCCATCTCTGTTCAAAAATACTGTCTCTGACTTCTATTAATGACTTGAGTCTAGCAGGCCAATTAGTCAGAGCTAACTTTTGATAAATGTTTCTCCCATGTAAAATTATGACAGCTTGCTAAGTATGAGTGCATCCTATATTTCACCCAAGACGTGTGACACGTGGATGCAGTGAGGCTATTTAGTGCAGTACAGCTGGCCTGTCTTCTGGTGTGATTCCACAGAAAGCTGCTCACAAACCATAGCTAGCCTCTTGCCTCACTGCTATTTATTTGTGTTGTCTGGCTTCTTGTTTCCTAATTAAAAATGACATGTGCAGTTGGGAAGAAGCTGATTGGTCTCTTAATATAATTTTGACTAGTTGATTGAGGTTTCTAGTTAGTTAACGATTAATTTTGGCCTTATGGGGATGCTGCCAGGGTGTCTCACAGAAATCCAAGTCTCTGCCTCGTATACACATATGGAATGTGAAACCAGAAGCTGTTTGCAAAAATAAATAATAGGTGTGGAGAGAAAAGTACACTATAAAATATAAGACGCATTTTATTTATAAATCACCTACTTAAATAAGAAATACTTGCAATTCCTAGGTCCAGACTGTCTCTGTGTGCCTCTCCCTTTCCATGGCTGCAGTGGTGTTTATTTACCTCTTATACCTCAGGTTTCTGGTGGCTTTTTCCTGCCTTTTTCTCTGCTATATCTATCACCGAGTACCTAACCCTTAGCTGCTGGGAATGAGTGAATAAATAGACCGGATGTAAGGAAACTGCCATGGTTTTAGGGACTTCAAGGACCCAGATAGATGGAAATCCAATATGGCAGTCTTGCTATCAAAGTATTCCATCAGTATTTGACTTAATTTCTGAAAATGCATGTAGTAATAGAGATTATAGATATATAATCTATTGGTCCTGTAGGAGAAAAAACTTGACATTCTGACTCTATTTCAGAGAAAACAGTAAGATTTTAAGGATTTATTTTTTCAAAATCTGTGATAGGTTGACATGGTCATGGTGAGCTTATATTTCCTATAACTTCAACTGAAATGCAATTTTATGTTGTCTTTCACCAGGTTTTAGAAGAATGTTGTCAGTGTTTTTGGGTTTGTTCCATTTACTGCATTTAAAGTGTTTCCTCTCAGCTGGGAATTCTGTAGCTTCCAAGCTAGATTGCCTATGCTATAAATCTTGCTGTTGTCCATGTCAGAAACATCTATATTGTTCATGTTCTGGTTTCTGCTTCCTTTCATATTATTTATCCTCTCCAGAGCAAGTACCAGTGAGGTGATCCTGAATGCTGGAAAACTGGGCTGCTTGCATTGGATAATATCATTACTTTTGGCCTCTCCTGCTCCTGTTGGAACCAAACTCTGGCCAAAAAGTTAAGCTAAGTTGGATGACTGCTGAAAGAACACATGGAGTTGAATGTTGCCATTCATGAAAAAGAAAACATGAGTGAGAATGCAAGAGCTGCAAAATTGAGACTGCTCACACTTGGGACTCAATTTCTCATTTTAAATGAAATATGTTTTGGAAACATCATTGCATTTGTCACATTCTCCTTTTAAATAGACATCTAAAAGAGTTGTTTTAAAGTTGAACTTGAAGAAGAATAGCAATCCAAACTCTTAAACCTGTTTTCCCAGTTTACAGCTAAATCAAAAGATAGGTATTTCACCAACATAAATTAACTATTAGCTTGTTGAAGGATGCGCTTCATCCTTTTGACTGAATGCAGAAGATATGTTAAGATTGTTCTCAGAAAGTGATAATACCAGACTTTGCACAGAAACTTGTAAAATGAAGATTTGGTGCATTCTCTGCACCTTTTTAGTCTTTGCCTCTTGGTATATAGATTACATCTCTTCCAGGGCATTTTTTTCTAGTTTCTTTGATTTGCAGGCTTTTTTTTCAAAAAGTATGTAGAAATTAATCAGAGCTCCACAAAATCTCAAGAGAAAAAAGTTGGGGTTCATAACTTCTACCATAGCATTATATCCAATAAAATTCATTTCCTGTGGATTATTTTATCTAAGTCTATTCAAGGTAAAAATTTTAGGAAAATCAGTCTTAATCAGAAAATCTATCTATGTTTCAAGTAGTAGGTCTATATTCTTTCTACATGTACTTTAGCCAAATAGTTAAATTCTTGAAGAATATAAATACTGAGAACTGACCCGGACTTACGTTCTTTTCTATGTGAAGGAGGATGTTTTACATTTTAGTTTTAAATATATCATAGAATAGCAAAGATTGACTTTTGCAGTTGGTGGCTCAGGGTGTCATTAAAATTGATAAGGAGTCTGGCTGATGTGTGTCAACCAGCAGAAGAAATCAGAATATGAACTCAAGTTTTGCTATGAATACACAAACCCAAAAGGACCAGAATCTGATTCTTGCCTCTCTCCATGTCAGGCAGTAGAAGGGTTTATATCTGGGGTTCACCTCCAAATGCTCTGATCATCCTTGTCAATGGCATTATTTCCCTCTTTGCTGCAGTTGCTGAGTTGAAAGATCTGAGCTGGAGAGAGGCCTGTGAGGAAAAGACTTTGTGATAGGACAGAAAGATTGAGCTCACAGGAGCATCCTGCTCAGGAAGGGTGGGTAGATCTCCTATTTCTTCTATAGAAAATGTAAGAGATTTTGTCCCGTGTCTCTAACGCGGGAGTTCTCCTCAAAAACAAGGCATTTTAAGCACCTGAATCAGAATATTGGTTTCCATTGGGGAAGAATGCTTAGTAGTCTTAAGTATTTGAGTTAAGACTCCAAAGGAAAGATGTTAATTTGCTAGTCCACAGAATCTGAAGAAACCTCAGTGGTTTTTTTATTATTAAGTGTTCAACTTTTACCACTATTTGGAATAATCTTTTTCATTTACACTTGACTAGGGGACTGCAATGGTTCCTTTCATAGGCAAATCACACTCATTGTGGTTTCTGCTTTGTGACCTCAAG
Organism: Sterrhoptilus dennistouni; assembly: GCA_013397095.1. Classification (NCBI taxonomy): domain Eukaryota; kingdom Metazoa; phylum Chordata; class Aves; order Passeriformes; family Zosteropidae; genus Sterrhoptilus; species Sterrhoptilus dennistouni. Next base: position 622,647 of record VWZU01004857.1, read on the forward strand.
AACAGATGCACACGTAGCACTGCACTTGAGGCTACATGTTAAATTAAGTCAGGAACCAAAGGTAACACACCAACGGATTGCTGTTTGTCCCCTGTATTCTCCCTGGTGAGCATTAAGACACAGAGATAATTCACAGAATAAGTCAATCATTCAACCAAACAGCACTGCTGATAAATAATTTCCACTAAACTACTCTTTCAATTGATTTGCAACAGAAGGCACATTCACATGATAGGGCTGAAATGCCTGTAGGCATACAAAATATCTTTCTTTTAAAACCAGGCAGTTTTTTGGTTTTGTCTAGGCTTTACAGGGGAAGATTACTGTTGGCCTTTTCATCAGGCATTTTGATTAGGGCATGTATTTCTATAATTTTGAAACAGAAACATCATACCCACTGTGTTCCATTGCTGTATATCCTCCCCTTTGATAGCGTTGGGGATTGGTCTTTAAAAATAACTCAAGTATCCAGAAAATTTGAAAATAAGGGACAAAACTCACCCTAAACAGAGAAAAAGAGGATGCTTGTAACACTCCCTCCTTCTCCAGGGAATGTGAGCAAATTCGACAGAAATAATCTGTGTGCTTTGTCTCTACATGCATAAGACCAAAGATCACTCATGAATATAAGAACAATTTGATTTTTCTGTGAAAATAAGTTTTTAGAAAACATTTACCTCTCTCATCTGCCATCATATTAGAAAGAATCCAATAAAGCTTCTGTGAGACAAAATTCAGACAGGTTGTACAGCATAAACCATAGTTCAGATGTTTCTGTAAACCACCATCTTTTAAAAGCTGCTTTTTGCCCCTCTGTTAATGCTCACAGCTGTTTACTTGTTCTCAGGTGTGAAATCAAATAGTGGGGAAGCTGGGCTGGGCTGAGGCATGACTGAGCACCCATCACTGTGTTCCTTTGAAGGAAGAATCTGGCAAGCACCATTATGTGGGATCATGCCTTAAGTATGCACTTATGAGTACACAAACTTCAGTCCTGAGGAGAAATTTATCTGAGATGATTACTTGCTTGTTCCCTGGAGAGCAAGGAAAGACAGCACAGAGGTATTGTATGCTATGGATAACTGGGACCATCTCCATTGAAGTAACTGGAGAAGCATTAGCACATATACAGTCAGAGTTGTGAGACTTAAGATGCCATTTTATTTGCTAGAATTTATATATGCAGAATGAGGTTCTTTGGAATGTGCTACACTAGGAATAAATATTTTGTGCTCTACTATTGGTTTCATGAGAGATAAAATCTTGTTCATTATACCTATACTCAGAAACCACTCTGCACTGATTTCCCATACACACCAAGGAGGCTGAGTTGGAGTAATTCCAAGTATTGTGTGGGACATGATGCAACCTTATTGCAACTCATCTGCAGCAACAACACATATTGCAGCAGAAATGTAAAGAAAAAGAAATAGATTTTGGTTTCCTGGAATTTATAATTGAACCCTGAGCATGCATAGGTATTGGTAAAAGCCAAAAAATTGCATTAATTCTAGATATGTAGGGACCAATATCATGTGAATATAACCTTTATCTGCTTTTTGAATTCCCATTTATTTTGCCTTGTAGGGCTGATTACATAGTGAGCTACCATATTTTGCATAGCTGTTAAATAAACAATGGATTTGAGACTTTCCATGGTCTGGGAAAGAAGCCTCTGGATCCATCCTTTTCCTTGTTACACACAAGGAAAATTTCAAGGAATACGAAACTAATAATTGTGATGGAGGAAGTGGTCTTAGGAAAATAAAGAACCTTTTAAACACATCCCTACTCAGTTTCTGGTTGAGCGACTGTGCAATCCTGGGCAAATAATTTAGATTTTATCTATAGGATATAATGTAAGATCCTGCAGAAATACTCACAGAAACTTTGACTGAAGTGTGAGAACTGTTTTTTCCTCATCTCACTGAAATTTTCAGTTCTCACAAAGCTGGGACAGTCACATAGATCCCATGGTACTGGAATAATGAACTGTGCATTTATCAAATCAGGTATAAGACATCAAAACACTGAAACTTTTGAGCAAGATGTTTTGTTTGGCTGCTTGGTTGGTTTGTTTTTGAAAAGAAAAAGAACACACTTTAATAGGAATAGGGAACTTTTGGAAATAAAAACTCTTATTTCTGAATCTGTTGTCCTTAGATAGAATAGAATTCCTTATAAAATTGCAATATGGAATTAAATGGAATAATCTGTAGATCTGGAAAAAATATTTTTTCAGCATTGGTTGTTGCACTTCTGCCTGTGTATACAGGGAACCATGAGTGTGTCAGGAGGAGTGTAAATTGAACCTGGCCTGGTTGGTTCAGTGTGTTTATCAACATGACCTGCTGTGTGTTTGGGGAAGCAGCAAGCTGACCTTTCTGGTCCCTGTGTTACAGGACTGGGAATGTCTGTGATTCTAGTTAGGGACCCTGGTGAATAGTTCCGACTCTGGGGTCAGCCAGAGCAGCCCTAAAGCTTGCTGAGTTTCTATGTAGCCAACAGAGCTGCTGCTATTTCAAGGAGCCCTTGAAAATATTTAAGTGCAACTCATCATAATTCATGAGTCTCCATCCGTGCCTCTCAGTGGTCTAGAAAGGCTGCAAACAAGGAGTGACACAGTGGTTCCTGGGCTTCCACCAGACTCCTGCCATCCCTTCCTTGCCTCTGCATGGGACTCCACATGTTTGGACACAGAGGATGTCTCAGAGACACTTCTACAACTCATATGTGGACAGTGCGTGGCTGGGGGGAGTTGATCCTCTTTAGTAAGGAGGCCTTGGTGCAGTGTGCTGGTAGGAGAGGCTCTGGCTCCTGCATGGCTCTGCCACATCTCCTGCTGTGACACCTGACAATGGCACATTACCCCTGACAATTGCACATTGCCCCTGACAATTGCACATTGCCCCTGACAATTGCACATTGCCCCTGATCCACCCATTTGGGGCCTGGGGTAGGGGGCCTGAGAGGAAGGTGCTGTTGTAGGGAGCTAAGCTGGAGACAAACAAGCAAACCTCAAAATGCCTGGTAACTCTGCATGGTTCTTGAAGATCCTGATGGCTGTTATCCCTCAGGAAGAAGGGGACATAAGGGGAAGGAGAAGCCACCTCAAGCCAGCAGGAAGGAGTCATGTAACAGCAACAATGTGAGGCAGCTCTTCTGTGAAATCCTCATCTGAAAAACTTCAACTGTAAATTTGCAATCTCACTTCTCCACATTTGCATGTGAATAAATCTGATGCTTAAAAGCTCTGCAGAAAATGAATGAGGCATTTGTGTAAATGTGTATTCATATTTGAAAATATCAACTAAAAATCTAGGAAGCCTTTGTACACCCACCTTTGCTATCCCTCTTTCAGCTGCTCAGAGGCCCTTTCATAAAGTACTCTTTTTTACTTACAAGAAAAGCATGTATTGTTGCCATGTTTGTGCTCTGGTATTTTTGCTTTTTCTCAGAGGGAATAGCTGCTTTTTTGCTAACCCTTCAGCTCAGTGTACAGTTTTCTTCTGTTTTCATCTCTGATCTTAGGTGAGCAAATACCTTAGAAATACATTTCATCATTTCATAATTGCAAATACAGTGTAATAAACTACAGCAGCATTAGTTCTGGTAGTGGTGGTAAGTTATGGGAAGTCCTATATGTGAGGAAAAAACAAACTAAGAAGTTGGTTTTTAGAAGCAGAAAAACAAGTACTAAATTGGCCTGAACAGTTCAGAGGTGGAAGGATATTCTGATTTTGCTCAAAGCAACAGTAGCATTGATGCTTTGCTTTTGGCTTTGTATTCTTCCTTTTTTTCTGTCTCGGTATATTTTGGATATATAAAAGTTTAGAGCAATACATGAATTTCTCTTTTATTGTAGGGAATATTACTTATTGATTCAGTGGTTTCTTTCCAGATGCAAGATGTTTTGCAGTTTGAGTAGGAATAGCTTGCAGAGCAGGAGGACAGATGCCTGGCTAAATATTCCAGGCAGTTCTTTTAGAACAACATTGTAGTTATGATAGAGGTCACGATTACATGAGCACTGAAGCTGTTTGCATTCAGTATTTGTGCAAGTAGGTCTCATTGATTTTTTTTTAGTGATGTACTATCGCTATTTAAAAGACTACTTACTTTCATGGGAAATATTATTCAAAGTGCTCCACATTAGTTTTGGCTGATATTTATTTAACAACAACAAATACTAGTGTAGGAACTCAGATCCAAATTCCTCTGAATTTCATGAATATTCCAGTCCTGTTTATAATCTGTGCATTTTTTATTTGTCTCTAGCAAACACCAAAGGCATTATTTAAGATAGTCTCTTAAGCAGTTACCACAGTCTTCTGAGGAAGTTTCCACCGAGGAAGTTTCCACATGTAACAAGGAGTGCCTGTATAGCCCTTACAGACTTGCAAATTGGTGTTATGTATATGATAACTATGTAGTGGTACAGAAGTTAATCTGGAATAGTTAAGTCACCACCTCTCACTGTTTTTTAATTAGCTACCTTAGTTTAGATACCAAACACAGAGAATGATTATCATTCTGAACTGCCTTTTGCGATTAGTATTTGGCAACTCTAATTTCAATATATGATGTAAAATAGCTCTCTGAAAACTGTTAAAGAAACACAATTGTCTTAGAAAATTAGATAAACCCTAGTGAGGGTTAAACTTAACTTCTTTTCCTGTAAGTGTCATTCGCCCGACATAGAATTCTTTAATAGATACAGAGCAGAGCAGAACTGAAAGTATTTTTAATTTCAGAGCTTTGTATATTTACAGAGGGATTACAACAAACTTCTACACTTTATCTACATTTTAATAGGTCAGTGCAAACATATGAAGTGTATTAAGGTGGACTGACTTATTTATTAAGCTTACGTGAATTTGCCCAAAGCCCCCAGCAGTTGCATGCAGCAGGGGCTGGGCAGACATGCATGATTGAGGTCATGCATCCAGCCAGTTTGTAAGATGATCCCTCTGTACTGAGCCACCAGCCATCCTTAGCATAGGGGCGCACTCATACACGCATTCCTGTCAAGTCATCTTGTGAAAGGCTGCTTGCTTCCAGCTTGGCTTGAAAGTGCAACCTTAATAAAACTCACTGAAGCCTGAGAGAAAATAGCAGTTCTGCAGCAGATAGTGTAGGGGAAAGAGACTGGGATATGCATATGCAGCTGACTAAAGCAGGCTACATGCTGGACTGGAACAGAGAGGAAACAATAAATCTTAGCTACTATGCAATAAATATTCCCAATTTTAACTAAGGAAGCTATCCTCACAGTGAAATTAAAAAAAAAAAAAAAACAGTTTATCCAAGCTTGATTTTTAAAGTGTGCTGCTCCGCTCCTTTTTCCAAAGACTTTAAGGGAAATTTAAGAACAAATTTAAAGAAAGAGGAAGAAAAAGTTTTTCTTAAAGCAGGAAAGGAAAGTAATAATAACATGTCAGTTTTCTTTTCCTTTGCTTTCCTGGCAGTGATTCTTGCTCTTGTAGGCTGTACTAGCCAGCGTCGGGGTGCAGAAGGCAGTGGGAGAAGATTTAACCGGGTTCAGCACGGGCAGTGCACCTACACTTTCATTCTGCCAGAACAGGACGGGAACTGTCGTGAAAGCACGACAGACCAGTACAACACAAATGCTCTTCAGAGAGATGCTCCTCACGTGGAACAGGATTTCTCTTCCCAGAAACTGCAACATCTGGAACATGTGATGGAAAATTACACTCAGTGGCTGCAAAAAGTAAGTGTTTCTTTTTTTGTTTCTCACAAAATGATTTTTTTTTTTGGGGGGGGGGGATGTTTATGCTGTTCAAAGTTTTCATTAGTTTCTATGAGAACAGAAGTAATAAGGATTGATATAGTTCTTGACTGTGTAAGAGAGAAATGTTTTAGCCAGAGTGAACCCTTCCTAGTGACATTGTTTTGGGGAGCTGCATTTTCTTCAGTTTACTGGAAGATGTGACTTCTTAAGGCTTTCTTTCAAGAAACTATAGATGTGTGTGAGTCGGAGAGCACAAAAATCCTCCAGAGACTCTACTGACAGAACTCACTAAGTTCTTATAAGCTCTGCTTATAGTTCACAGATTCAGCTCAGATGTCATGCAGGATACCTGCTACTATGACAGGAAAAGGGAGCATTTAAAAAAATCAGCATTTAAGAGCACTGGGTTAAGAATATCATTGTTCCTCTATAAACAGATCCTGTAATACTATTCTACCCAGCTGATTGCTGGAAAGAGACAGGAAAATATATAGGCATTTACACTTCTAAAACTTCACAGTAAACATTTTTAACCATGTTGAATACACTGGTCTTGAAACAGCCTGCTTCAATTTGTGTTTATATGTGTGCATTCTTTCCTAGAAAGAGGAAAACGGGTTTCAAGGTGTTGCAGTAACTTAACAGAAGTATTTATTTTTATGAACTTTGTGTCTGAAACACTTGAATATGTGAATACTTTCACTCATATGAGCAGTCCCAGTCACCTTGGCATGATCACTCACGTGTGTAAAACTACATACCTTGCTGACCATACCTTGGTAAAGAAAATGCTTTGGGGTAGCTGACCAGTTAAAATAGAGTCTGTGTATAGCTATTAGTGATATTCCCATTCACATGCTGCCATTTTGACCTGGCAAAACTGAGTCATGCAACTGGTCATGTAATCTGCTACAAGAACACTGTTGTATGCACCCATTTGAGAGATACGTGGTTTTACTCCAACGCAAGTTCATACTAAGAATGAAAATCAATAAAACTCTAATGAAGACTCTACTAGCTGGGCTGAAACTTCACATTAGCATAGTTGCTGCTAACCTATCTCACTTAGAAGTTTTGTTTCATCCAGACAGTATATAAGACAAATAGTATATGCAGCCCCCCACCCCCTTAACTCTACTAGAATTTTTAGAAAGGATTTCCTGAATTTTTGGTAAATTACTTGTTCTCTTGCATATCTGACCATAGCAAGAGATAAAAGATTCTGTGTGGAAAATAAAACCAAGCATATAACTTTTAGACTACTTCCCTCATTCTTTAATGTCTTGATCTGCCTTGGGGAATATAGGGCTGGAAATAAGCGGATGTTTTATGTAGAGGAAAAGAAATTATTTTACTGTGCCTTGGCAGGCTGAGACAAGCACTAAAAAGAGGAAAGTTGTTTTCTGTTTTTATACACATATGATTTTACTTGAGGAAATTGCCTGCTGAATCATGCTTCTAAGACTTATTCTGTGTTTGTCCACTAGAGACTGAACTAAGATCACTGTTTCACTGAACATGAGGAAATATGAGTCTCTGGAGTGTGAATGTCTGAGGGTTAGTCCTCTCACACTTTGGAGGGAAGTGATTAAACAGGTAGGAAGCCCAGTAAAAGGGGTTTAAATTAGGACTGGTTTCTTCTGCAAAGATTGTAAAACTGGCTGAGAGCAAAACTATTCCCCTCCTCCCTTTCCTCCCAGCCCCCAGTGCCCTGCTCCCAGGGGTTAGCATAAAACTGGGATTATGCATGTATCCCCATGTGTCAGTTTTCCTTGGAATGAAAAGACCTGTTTCTCTGTGTGAAGGACCATGTCTCACTCTGAACAAATGAGGCTGATGCAGCTCTTTATAGCATCTGTGAATACTGAATTTGCTTTGTTGCTGTTGCCACTACAAAGCATCTCAGCCATAACTCATTTCCTTTCAAAACCTGCATAATGCTGAACTGTAATGAATATATTAAGTAGGTATCTCACATCTCATTTCTATACTCTGCATTTATTTTTCCCCCTAAACTTTCTACACTAGACAGCATTTTACAATGCACCTGCTGTGAATGCACTGAAGAATAGTTAACAGTTTCAGGTCTTTTACTGGAAGAGAATACATATAATCAGAAATAATGTTTAAGAATTTTAGAAATAGTCTGACATAAAGGAGTTGTTTATTAGTTCAGGTAATATATATAACTTTCAATAAAAATTTACATAGCCAATATTCGGCAAAGTGAATTATTTTCTCAGCACAAATTCTCCCCTGTGATATTTAAAAAATACTTACTGTGAAATTTTGTAAGAATCATGGCTTACTTAAATTTTAATTTAAATTTTTTATTTTATATCCAAACTATCAGATTCCTAGAAGCAAAACAATATACTCTTCTGTAAAAAAGTAATTATTTTTCTAAATGCAAAATTGCTTCTTTGATGATCTACAAGCTTGATTGTAGATAAAAATGCCCTTGCTTGGGGAGCCAATTATAGGCAATTAAGGCCCAGCCTTGTCCATTACAATTTGCATATCTATAATCAGTGTAACTGGGGTTGGTTGACAAACCAGGGACATGGCAAAATGCTCTGCACAGAAACTACACAGAAGATGACTTGGTAAACATTTTTAGAGATTTTCCTAGAACTGTTTATTTTAATACCGGATAACTTTCCCCATTGTTTAAGCTTGGGTCTCATTTCTGCAATATGTTTATACTGATAGTTCAAAACAAACAGTTCATCACATTTTCTTTCTTGCAGTAACTGGCTGGCTCACGTGACACTGTTCGGTATTTAGTTGCAGTGTTTGAGTATTGCCAAAGAGGAGTTACATGAAATGTTATCATCGTGTCTTGCTTAGGAAGTTGCTGTTGGCTTGCTGAACTTACAGTATCAATGGACTCAGTGTACATTCAGGATAGCTCTGTAGATGCGTGCTCCATATACTTTTCCTGACATCTAAATGGTAGTAATAATTGTTATAACAGTAATAAGTGAATTTTTCATGATCCATTCTTTCTTTTGTTCTTGCTCATTTTTTAAGCAGAGTACCATAAAAGTTTAAAAATAATGCTTAATGATAGTATTCTATTAAAAGCTAACACATACAAGTATTTCAAGAAGGTACATACACCTAAACAAAACCAAAACAAAACAAGCAGCTTCAACTCACTTCCTCTCCCTTCAAAGTGCCTGTGCTGTTATTTATGAGCTACAGTTGAGGAAGTATGGAATTATGGTCTTTATTTGGTCAATAAAGAAAGAAATTATGAGCAGTTTTTCTGGGATGTCTGTAACCATTTGACAGTCTAAAGTTTATTTTTAGAATAATTGTACTAAATTATTTTTGTGGCATTTTTTTGTGGTCTTTGTTGACTTTCTTATTTTGCAACAGTAACAGCACAAGTGCTCACCTAGGTTTAAACAGGTAAGGGATCTAGGTTTTGAGGGAGCCAAATGGCTTTTGGAAAGATCAGTGTCTGTCACTGTGTGCTCCACTGAAAGTCTGCCATTTTGTCCTGTCTTTATCATCAGAGCTTAACTACTGTTTTCTACAATGAACTATAATATGCTTATATATGTTGAGTTGGTGGTTTTTGCCTTGGATTTTGTATGGTTTGCTGAAGATGGGAAAATCTATGACATGTCACTCTTGCTGTGAAGCTGAGTGAAAATATGACACAGCAAGCTGAGTGAAAAGGTGACAGAGCCTGCCCTGAGCAGGACAGATCTAAAAAGCTGCAATAGTGTCCCATCAGGCAAATTTAAATTAATATAAAGATGGAGACTATTATTGTGTGTGTGATTTTTTTTTCATATTAAGAAACCAACTTTCGCTAGTTGAACTGTCACAAGAAAGGTAACAGTTCCATTTTATCTATAATTATGTTTCATTGGGCACTTTGCAACGTAATATGTGACCTAAAAGTTCACATGATATTTGGATGTTAAGTGCCACCAGAAGATACATGACGAACTCCTGCTAACTCTCACAAACAAAAGGTGGTCAATGAATTTGGCATCTGCTATTCTGCATGTATGAGCATTACTAATAGAGCTGTGTAAAGAATGGCTTTCTGGTAAATCTTTCCTTTTTCAAGGTAGACCAGAGCTAAAAGAAAACAGTGAGGAAGTTTCATCCAAGACGGGGCACTAGTTTCCTATTTGGCATCCAGCTCAAACCTGTATTTTTAGACACAGATGCTACTTACTAGACTGAGTATTCATTTCTGCTTTGGAGTAAATGAATTCTCATATCCAAAGCAGAGCTTCATCCTAGTGATATTTGAAGTGCAGTTCCCACAAACATGTTGTGAAACAAAGGGTGGAATAAAAATTAGTGGGATTTCTTAGTGTATTAATGAGCAAGTATATATGTATAAAATCCAAATTTAAGCAGTAAAAATAACTTAATGGAAATAAACTGCCTCCAAGAAAATTCATGTTTGAGTGTAAATCCAAAATTGCTTATATACCTCTAAAAATCTATTGGCCAAAAACCTGCCTGCTTTTCAAAGCTTTATGAGTCAAATTGCTCAAGTCCTTGGAATATTCTGGCATACCCACAAGAAAGAGTCAAGACTTCAAATGTGGAAATGCCTGAAAGCTTTATATTATGGGAGAGTAATTTATTTGCAAATTAATTTTTTTATAAGAAGTAGAAGAATCAGAGAATTAGACTGAAGGACAATTTCATATGTTGCCACACTCAGTAGCAAATTACTTAAAAAAATATTTCCCATGCTTGGAGGGAAGGCTTTATCATAATGTTCAGTAGGACTTGAATGTGTTTTTTTACAGTGGTGACAGTCATAATTAGGAAATTTCTGGTAACAATAAAATGTTACATTTATTAGTCATCAGAATTATCCAACAGAGATGCCCATTGGGAGATCTCATTTGGAACACTGAGAGTTTTCCAAATGAATCTGATATACAGTAAATGGCATGTCATTTTGAGAGTGCTAAGAACTCATTGTTCCCATTCAACCAAGCAACATACTCCACAGTGCTGTGTGCCCTGGAAAAAAAAAGAAAAAAAACCTGCCAAGTCCAACCTTTGACGAAAAATCACCACGTTAACTAAATTATTGCACTAAGTGGTACATCCAGTCATTTCTTGAACACCTTCCTGGACTCCACTAACTCCCTGGTCAGCCTGTTCCCATGCTTAACCTCCCTTTCAGTGACAAATTCTTCCCTGACATCCAACCTGAACCTCCCCTGGCACAGCTTGAGCCCATTTCCTGTTGTCCTGTCACTTGCTGTTAAGGCCAACCGTCACCTCACTACAACTCCCTTTCACATAGTTGTAGAGAATGCTAAGTCCTCTTTAGCCTCCTTTTATCCATGAACCGCAGCTCCTTCAGCTGCACCTCATCCAACTTACCTTTAAGCTATACCAGCTTTACTGCCCTTCCCTAGACCTGCTCCACCCGCTCACTGTCCTTCTTGAATTGAGTGGCCTGAGACTGGACACAGCACTCGAGGTGTAGCTTCACCCATGGCCAGTACAGGGCTATCACTTTCCTGGTTGTGCTGGCCACACTTGCTGATCCAGACCAGGATGCCTCTGGCCCTCTTGGCCACCTGGGCACACACTGGCTCACGTTCAGCTGTCATCAACCAGCACCCCCAGATCCTTTCCCACTGGGCAGCTTCCCGGCCACTGTTCCCACTGCAGGGGGTTGTTGTGACCCAAGGGCAGGACCCTTGTTTAACCTCGTGCAGTTGGCCTTAGTCCATAGATCCAGCCTGCCCAGATCCCCCTGCAGAAACTTCCCACACTCCAGCAGATCAACACTCCCACTCACTGCACTCTGTGAGCTTACTGAGAATACACTCAATCCCCTCATCCAGTTCATTGAAAAAGTCATTAAATAGGACTGGCCCCAATACTGTGCCTTGGGGACCACATGAGTGGCTGGCCACCAGCTGGAAGTAGCACTATGATGCTCTGGACCCAGTCTTAGAGCCAGTTTTTAACCCAACAAAGAGTGCGTGTGTCCAAGTCATTGGCTGCCAGCTTCTCCAGGAGAATGCCAGTTACTCAAATAGCTTTTTCTTTGATGTGGGGAATCTCTTAGTGCTGTGTCATGAGACAGTAACAAGCCCAGAGGAAGACTCAGCTGTCTGACCTGTTCTGTGGAAGTCCCTGTTTCTCTTCACTGACCCCAGGAAAATCCTGACCAGCTCGTTTCCTGATTTAAATGCCTCAGTTAAGTGTGATGGATTTAAGTTTTACTTCTGTCCATGCCTGTAGTATGGACTTCACTTGTGACTGCTAGGAAATTGTAAACTTTAAGTATTCCGGTTTCCCTTTTCTAATACAGATATAACACTACTACTCAATTTTACAAGGCTGTTGGGAGGCTTAATATGTTATTTTTTGTGCTGCTTTTGGAGTCTTTCTTGTGGAAGGTATTTTGTGCTCTTAGCAGTGTGTGTATTATAATAATGTTTCCAATATTTACTGAAAATTGTGAGATTAAAAATCCCTTGGAAGGAAATTGTTTTTAATATAAGTAACTAAAGTAGTTCATAAAAAATAAAGAGATAAATGAATATACATCTATACATCTATACAATGAATATACAATTATAAAGCCAAGAATATCTTGACGTTTGCAGTTGGCTAAATGGGTTATTTGTGTCCTGCTCACAGCCAGGATAATCCTCATTCCTGCAGGGTTTTTAAAACCCGTCAAGCAGCTACCGCTCCAACCTGCATCCATCTGCAAGGGATTGAGTCTTGTACAGGTTCTCATGAAAACCAGTGAGGAATACCTTGTTATTCAGAGCTACCATTAACAAAAATCTTGGATAAACTTCTTGTTACCAAAACTGGGATCATTTGCATGACCTGTTGCAAGCAAAATCTGAAAGGTGATGGTAGTTAACTGTCTACTTGTATTCATCTCAATTTACAGTTCAGCTTCAATCTTATTGTCTGTATTTGCAAAAATTGCAGACAAGGAAGAGCTAGAAAGTGAGGACCTTCTAGAACTAGTATAATGGTTTAAGTTTGCTGTGAACTCGTATTTAACACCAACAGCTCAAGTGTCTTGAATAAACAGCTCTGGTGTAAAAGTCTTCCCAGTAGCATAAGAATTTCCTCTCTTGTTAAGGGGTTGAAGTTTGATCAGGAAAAGGAAATTGAAATAGTTTCATCTTTCGTAGAAAAAAACTTTTTCTTATGAAACAAGCTGTACTTTAACACAAGGTTATTTTTGTGCAACTACGTGTATATTTTAGACAGTCTTATGAAACACCAAGGTGGTGAGTATTCATTTGGAGGGGTAACTTAGAAATGCTATAAATTGTTGCACATTTGCACTGCATTCTCATTTATATTTCTGCACAAAGATCAAGATTCACTTTTCATTGCCTTAGTTAGGAATCAGGTTAATCTAAGACAGTGTAAGTTACTACTCAGCTGGGATAAGAATTCTAATCAGAGACTTGCACCAGTTTAATTATCCCTTTTTAATGCAAATCAAACTAGCAAAATTTCCTGCTCTTAACAAGACCTAAGAATGAGTTACACTCAACATTGAACAAGTAAGCATATGATGCAGACAGTCAAAGCAAGACAGGTACAGGGTCAGCTGGAAAAACTGTATAAATGGTTTGCTTTCAGATTCAAACCAAACCAACCCACCAAAAATTGTTTAAGATAATGCTGAAATTACTCAGAGGAAGTCATATAGAAACCCTATGTTCAAGGCCATGAAGCTACCTGATGGAAGGAAATTTCTTATACTTTCCTGACTAGCTTCTAGGAGAGAAATGAAAAAAAAAAAAAAAACAGAATCCCACCCCCCAAAAAAAAAAAAAGTAAGAAAGGGGTAAGAACTATGCTAGTTTCGCAGTGGAATAGGCTTGTCTTTAGGAGATGTATTTTAAAGATCTGTTATATGGTAGTATGTGATCAATCATATGATCTGTGTTACTAATCCTTTCTTAAAGGAGAGAGAAATAGGCTGAAAATCCATGTAAAATGTTGCAGATGGAAAATCTGTGTAGAAGATCTATGAGTAAAAAGTTGCTGATGAAAAACTCTCTAGGAAGTCTGAAGAATTTCTCTCCCTCCAACACCTCACTCTGGTGCATGAGTGTGTGCACGCATATATGCATTTTGATCTTTAGAGTGTTTTGTGTTAAGATACTTGGAAATCTGTTTTTAAGTGTCATGTCTTAAATCCGTTCTCATGTTTTATACCAATATACCTGCTGTCAATCTGTTCTCCTCAAACTGATCTATTGTCTTAAAAAAAAATTGTAGCAAGATGAAACTTAGTTTGTTGTACATTAATTCAATTAATGTTGTGCATTAATTCTGTGTGAACAATTCTCCAACTATATTGCTGAAAAAAACATTTTGCAAAAGCTCCTTTGCTTTTGTCTCTTCCAGAATGTATATGAAGACAGAATTTTCATATATTCTGGAAAAAGTATTGGACTTCTGTTCTCCCCATACTGGCACGTTTCTGTCCTTACGTGTGCATATGTTGCAAACCTGATTTTGCTCTGTGCATGCATGACATCTGCTTCTTTAATAGAAAATGGCAAAGGTGTACAGCTATAATTTTCATCACTTCGTCTGGGGATTTTATTTGTAAATTCTTGCCATTTGTCATGTTGTCTCTAGTTGTTGCAAATAGAGGTACCAGGCATTCCTTCTGACATAAGAATGTGTGGAAACAACAAAAATTCACTTATTCCAGTTAGCCAAATTTTCTTCTGATTCTGTTCTGCCTTGTATTCTTTCTCCTCCTCATGTACCAAGGAGGCTTGAGAGATTACAGTAGAGATAGGATAAACTGAGTATTCCTGCCAGGATGAAATTAAGGCAAGACTAGAGAACTGTGGGAAAAATTTGGAGTATGTTGGGAGCAGACAACCTTAGAAGGTAATTTGTCTGGTTTTGACTGCATGGCTTCTTTCACACTAGAACACAGATTATCAGAGTGGTGCTAATCAATTTTGAATCTAAAAATTATCTGCTGCAGGCTGGTGTGCCATTTATTGACTGATCCTGCCTTCTTTCACATCTGAACTTCTCTTAAAGCTTTCTGTATGCAAGAGATTTTTCTTGAAAGATACTCTTTAAGTTACAAAGCTTAAGTCTTAGGGATAACCCTGTTAGCAGGTGAGACTTTTAGTTTCTTGATTTGTGATCTACCAACCTAAAACTGCAGAGGGAACCTTTAGGGTTTCAAAGAGATAAGCACAGAGTTTGAAGCAGGTGAATGCTCCTGCCCACTATTTTACATGTTGCTGCCAAATTTGAGTCATTACCAAAGGCTATTCATTCTTTAAAGTGGGATTCTTTAGTCCTGATTGTAGGTGAAAAATAAATCTTATTCTTGAGATGTAAATTTAATATTTTGAGATGTATTTTAATTTTTCACCTTTAATACACTTCAAATCCACAGAACATATTTTAAATATTGGCAAAAATCAAAGAAATCCTAGTACAATCTCTAGAGATGCTTTTACATTTATCTTCAGGACTGTGGTGGACTTGCCTGCCCTCTGGATCATATTATTAATGAATGTTATAAAGTCGTCAGCCTATGTTTATAAAAGCGTATTTTTCTTTAGGAATCTCTTGCCTTAAAATATAGTCTTGCGCAGTGGAGACTTAGGAAAAAATAATTTAATTGTTAAATGATTTTTTTTGTTGTTTTCTTTTTCTAGGCAATCTATTGAATGAATGTTTGAATTTGTATTAAATCACCCATGGTTCTATTTAATGGTGATGATTTTCACTTTCATACATTCAGCTTTGAGTACCTTTGGTGATATATATTTTTTGGGAATTTTAGTTCTCATGCAGAAGTCTTTTGAAGGAAAGAAGACTGTATTAAATAAATATTTTCTTTAAAACTCTGCCATCAGTTCAATGTGTGGTAACAGTGAGGGTGAATAATAGGGTCACTTACATGTCTTTCTCTTCTCACTTCTGATTCATACATTTGTGTCTCAAAAACATAAGAATCTTCAAATAATTATATCACTATCACTACCAGAGCACTACTCCTAGTAAAATGTTGGGGTATTTTAAAATTGAAAATCCTGTGTAGAAATTACTCGATATTTCTGAAATCTCAGAGAAATGCTTCATATAAAATTTGCTTCCCTGAAGTCTCCTCCAACACCAAAGAAGACTGCTGCAGCCTTTCAAAAATTGGGCACTCGTATACACATAAAAGTAACAGAAATAAGGATTTAGGATCACTGCCTTTATCCTTTCAGTATTAAGTATATTTATTTGTGTCATAGTTAAATATTTATCCTTCCCAGTCTTAATTCATCAGAAAATTCCTGTGGCCTTCTAGGCCACATCAGCAAGTCAACACAGAATGGGAAGCCCCCAAACCATGATGGCTTTGGTGTTGTGCCTGGAATTTTGAGGATCTTCTTAGCAGGAAAATTGCTCAAAGAGATGATCTAATCTCTTCCTGAATGAACTATTCCCCTTTGTTCCTTGGCTAAAACTTCATACTTCACTCTGTGTGTGACTTACCACAGTAGAGATAAATGGTCAAGGGCCACCTATCTTTCCTGCGTCACTTCTATCCTGTCATTGGGAAAGGCCATCAATGCCCTGCTAGAAGGTTTTTCTGTGTTACTATTTTTGTGTGGAGGAGATATGGACTGCAAAATTCTTTATCACTTTAGCCTGTGAAATACAGAGGCGATGATTAAGGTTGTTTCTCTTCACATTTTTCTTGAATGATTTAGTTTGATCTCTTGGCTTTTCTAAGAATCCTGGCTGATGCAATAAATATCCTTTTGTATATTCCTCTGACATCGTTGACCTCCATGACATCCCACAGCTCAACCATTTGAGCCTTTGCCTTCATGTCAGTTGTTAAAAGGACTATTTGTACCTGTTACAATACCAGAGTTTTATGCAGGGAAGCATAAGCAAGACAGCTGTATTTGCAGAGGCACACAGGGGAAGAGGAATTTGCCATGTACCAGAAGGTTATTGTTAAAGGTAAAGGATTATTACAGCAGAATTAATTTAATAATAATTAGCAAAAGAAAATATGTCTTGATCTGCTTGATGACCCAGTTTCTAATTGTGGACTATCAGTCTAGGGAGGGTCAGCTCAGGGAAAGTCTAAGGGACCCAGAGAAATATTGAAAAGGCTAAATATAAGGTGGGAGGTGATGGTGGTGCTTCAGAACAAGAAGTCTGTCAATTTGAGTTTGATAGAAGATTTAATTAAAAATTCCTAGGAAGGGTAAATGATACAATCCACAAATTTGTGCCAAGGTATCAACCTATCAAGGTATACACACAATAAGATACCTTGTCCTGATGTGACAGAAAAGACTGAGAAATACTTTGGTATACAGCACTGTGTTCACTAAAATGTCCTGAAACAATGTAGATGTAAACTGTTTACTGGTGTGTGGCCCTGTCATAATAATGTTTATTTCAAGAGTAGTACAGCGTGTTGAAGAAAAAGTCATTATAGTTAAAATAAGTTCTTCCTTTTCTCAAAAGAACAGGATTTTTTTTTTTTTAATTTAAGAATATAGGAGTGAGTAAGAGAAGATGCTCAGCAGCATGTTTTAATGAGGAAACAAGAAATTCTCAATTTTTTTCTGGTTATAAAGATATATCTAAAATGCAGATGATCCCAGCCTGAAATGCTGAATGGAATGCTGTGGGGTATTACAGGTTGTATAATGTGTCACTTTGTCACCAGGAATGCCCTTGCAGCTATCAATGATAACTTTATAAGTAGTGTTTGTGTTTGCTGCTTATAACCATTAAGTGAAGAAACAATTTACTAGCATCAAGCAAGCACCCTTGGACAGTTTGTGATGATGAGCTAGAGGTCAGGAATACTGGAAAGGGATTTGCCAAAATTTGCCAACTTTTAATTTTGCAAGATCTAGGAACTTGACCCCTAGTGCACCAAGGGTCTTCTTTTCGAGTTGATGTAATCAAATGTTTCATGAAGCAAGCTTTAACCCAGTAAAATAAATTGTTTTAATTTCATCATTGGAGTGTTAACACAAGGAGATAGCTACTTTTCATAGACTTCAACAGGAGGTAGAACTGAATTAGAATTACTCTGTTACACTGAACAAGCACATGTATGTTTTATTCTTTTGGATAAGTGGATGGGAATAAGAAGTCCAGAGACTTTTTATAGTGAACATTGACACAAAAGTTAAAAAAAAAAAGGAGATTTATCATTCCCTGTACAGTTTACTTAAAGAATTTGTTATTAATTACCTTTTATTTTTGCCAATGCATGATAACCATTATGGCACATGCTGTACAAGCCACTATACAGGACAGGAATAAATTAAGTATTTAATTGTTTAGTCAACATATTTATATATTGACCTTTAAAGTGAAATAGATGTAGCAACATTAAAAATAGTTATAAAATTAAACACAGTCTGAAATAAAAGAACTTGTCAATAATTCAGTTTTTCAAGCTAGGAGTAGTGATTGTATTTCTTTAGTGCTAAACCAGTAAGACAAACAAAGCATTTTTTATGTTTTACCTTCATACATCCCACAAAAAAACCTGTCTTATGAACCCTAGAAATAGGGGGAAAAAAAGGAAAAAGAAAAATTTCCTTGACCCAGGATTTGGTACTCCTACGCATCTTGGAAACATCTCATAATTTGGTCACTCACTCCCTGGGGTATTTCCTAGGAGCAGAATTGAGCAAGACTGAAAATATTTTTGTTGCACTGTTATGGGCATGAAGATAGGACATGAATTCTTGATCCATAAAATATGTACCAAGAGTGACATCTTTTTTATGTGAATTTTTAAAGACTATTTCAAAGTTTTTAATCATTATTTTCCTACCAAAATAATACAAAATCATGATCAAAACTCTGTTTTTTCATCACTAGAATTATTCCTGTTTGGTTTTTGTTTATTTTTTCTCTGGGCTAACTCATCACTCATCATGATGGGACACTGAAAATGTATTTTAGGGTAAATTTCCCATTTTCATTATTCTTGAGTTTTAAGATGATACCTCAGTGTTAGTTCTATCAGCATGGTTTTTAATGCTGTCATGTTTTCATTTCCATAGTAAAATCCTTCAGAAAGGCTATAGGAAAGCTGAAGCAAGACTATTTTATAATACTACTCATAATGCAATACAAGCTTTACATTTTGAGATATCCTAAGTCGGAGGTGCTCAGTGTTTTTTCTATCATAATGGATATTAATTTTGGTTTTGCTTCTCTTAGGTTTAGCCTGGCATTGCTATTATATTTTCCAGGTGTTGTTATAATGAGATCTTACCAAAAAATTCAACTAGAAAAACTAGTAATTTTCTGTGGGAACATAAGCTCAAAGGAGGTTTTCAACACAGTCCACAAACCCAAACTATTATCATTAAAGGGTCTCAAGAGGGTTAGAAACTGAAAAAAAGGTCTTGAGCCTCACTTGGAATGTGATGTTAATGAATTCGTATGGAGCTTGGTCTGATGCTGCTCACAGTGAATCAGCAGGAAAAAACCAAGCTCAATTTCTCTTCAGAAAAGGGGTTTTCCCAACCACAGGCCCACCCAGCTTAAGCTGTCGCCTTCCTTTTTCCTTCTCCTGTCACTTTCAGAAGTGGCAGAAGTTCCAGCTCTACCTTTTGATACCAGCTGTCTGGGTTCACCTTCATCAAAATATTTCTGCCCTAACATAAGGGGTTTTCTCTCTAGTAAGAGACATACAGACCTCAGCACTATCCAGGCAAATCTATTTGGCAGAACAGGAAATTCCCAGATGGTCAGGAGGAATTTTAAAGGGTTGGAGTGATATGTTGCAAAACACTAGCCTGGCACCCACGGAGACTGAAGTCTGTTATTTATAGAAAACGAGAGGCAAAATAACGGATGGCGTGCTTCGTCACAATATGTTCTACAATCAGTGCATTGTGTCCACATGAATTTGTGGGGTACCACAGCAAGATATGAAATGATAGCGTGGTCTCTATCCCCAGCCAGTTCTTTCCTCCACATGCCTAGAAAGATACCAACTAAATCTGTGAGCAGTGGCCATTTTATAATAATGAAATAATAAAAAAAAAGACCACCCTTAGACAGCCCTGGAACAGCGTAAGCCAGAAATCATGTCATCACTGGCATCAATGGAACAATCCCAATATTAATCTGCTGTAGCTTAAAAAAGAGGACTCAAATCCAGTCTTTGAAAAGCAGACAAGCTCAGATTTTTTTGTTCATATGAGGATAGGTTTCAGTGTACAGCTTTTATTATGCATAGAGCCTACTCCAAGCACTCTGCAGGCCTGAAGGGGGGATCATGAGGTACATCTCATGAGAATAATTTTATAGACATATTTTCAATATTTCCTTTTTATCTCCTGTCAAAAAACATAAAAGCAACTTTGCA
This sequence comes from Sterrhoptilus dennistouni, assembly GCA_013397095.1. Lineage (NCBI taxonomy): Eukaryota > Metazoa > Chordata > Aves > Passeriformes > Zosteropidae > Sterrhoptilus > Sterrhoptilus dennistouni. The sequence goes on from VWZU01004857.1 coordinate 642,794, forward strand.
TCCCTTTTTTCCTCTGTTTTTTTTTTTTTTAAGTCCTCTAAAACACCAAAGAGGAACTGAGATACTTGTTGAAACAGAAACATTCAAAATAGCAGGCAGATTATCTTAATTTAAACCTAGTCTTGGATTCTATCTGGCATCTAGTTTTCAGTGCACATTTGAGTAATTTTTGTGTTTCAATTGCTGAAGCCAATCAGGAAATGGTTTAGAATGTTTTTTTGGTTTTTTCTTTTTGAAATATCTTAAAATAGAAAACTCTCCAAACTCCTAAAATAGAGACTCTCCAATCTGAGGTCTTGAAACCTCAGGTAACAACAGCCACATGGCACAGAACAACTGTAAACCAAAATGCTGTGGTTTCCAGCCAAGAGGCTAGAACTCTCAGCTAAATAATGTAATCCTTCTCTTTTTTATATATTTATTTATAAATTAATCTTCATTTTCTTTTAAAAATTTGAGTTTTTTCAAAACCTGAAAGAAATATAATTGGAAAACATTTTCCTGTGGATAAAATCAGCAGGCTGATTTTTTTTTCCTTTCACATGAGCTAAATTAGCCAGCTAAAAGTTATTTTTCTTAATTAAACCAAAACTCAGGGCATTGGAAGAAAAGTTACAAATAGTTCTCTTTGAACTCAGATGCCTCTAGTTCAGTGGGGACAGTTTGCATGATCTTTTCTACATCAACAACATTCCACATGCATATTCTTTCTATCTTCTTCAAGAAAAAAAAAAAAAAAAAGAAGAAGGGAACTGCAGAAGCAACTGTTTTCAGATAAACAGGACACCAAAACAGTGCATCTCTTTTCTTGCTAGAAAATATATCCATGTACTGTGGCTGTACAGAAATATTACATTTAGGCTTTTCTTTCATACACCAAGATAATACCAGAACCTGATTCTCACCCAAGTTAGCCCTATGGCAGTCACTTGGTAGAAGTCTGCTGTTTTTATCAATTGAATGCATGATAATCCAGTGTTTTGTTTAGTGATATACTAGAAATGCATATCTGGATATTAGAATCATAGAATTTTTGATGTTGAAAAGGACTTTAAAGTCCATCTAGTTCCAACCCCACAGCCACAGTCAGGTACATTTTCCACTAGACCAGTTTGCACAAAGCCCCATCCAACCTGGCCTTCAACACTTCCAGGGATGGGGCAGCCACAATTTCTCTGGGCAGAGATGTCCTGAAAACCAGGGGCATTTTTCTTCCTGAACTTGCTGGAGCCTGTGTGTCTTGTTTGACAAGGTTATAGGTCATCCCTCTAGCTTCTATGACAAAGATGTCTTTTAATTCCATACGCTGGTCACCAAGCCCACATACACTTTACTTTTGTGCTTCTACAATGCAGCACACTGAGAAAATAATCTTATTCTGAAGGTCACCACATAAAAATTTACAAAAAATCATAAGGACAACTTGAGTGTCCCTCTCCATAAATGACCTCTCTGCTTGAATTTTTAACCTGCTCATATTTTTTGGCTTGTACTATCTTTGATAACAAGTGAGGACATTAATATCTGTGGTTCTTTTGTATAGTGCTTTTTGAAAAATTGTTTATTACAGTTGTAGTTTCCAAATAAAATGAGACTGTTTGTTATTGCAATTGTTTGGGATACCTTTTGTATGTGGAATCAAATTGTTTGCCCAGTTCTTAAATCCAGAAGTTATTCTATAGTATTACTACATGGAAGAAAGTAATACAGTTTTTCAGTATTTCTTTTAATTACAGAATGTAGATAAAAATCACTTGTCCTTCACAATTTATGCCAGCTGAATAATATGCATTAAATGCAACACAGCGGAGCAGGAACACCTTTTTTTTTTTCTAGCACAAATGAAATTCCATTGCAGTAAACATTCAAAGGATTTTTAATTTGGAACAAAGTTTACAAAATGGTTGACAAACTTGAGAAGAAAATAATGTAATGATTATATTTCAAATTACTGGAAATGGCTTACTTATATTTTTTGATATAAATAAAGATTCTACCTTTAGAAATCCTGGCTGTAGTGATGTCAAAGGCAGAACTCAAGCAAGTTCCATGCCATCAAGACTGCATATCTAACTCTGCTGGTTAAATTCCTGGCCCTATGAAAGAAGCAGTGTTACTGCTGTAAGTTTCATGCATATATATGTTATAGTTTTCTAAAATATTGACAGAGGCTCCATGGTTGTTTTACAGTCTTGAATTCTTTTTTAAAGAGTGGCAACAATTGATCATACTTCTACAACGTTTTTTGTTCAAGATCCCAACACATTTTAGAAATGTCAGTGAAAAAAACTTTGTAACACCCAGAAAGCTTAGAGATGGCAGGAATTTTCTTATTATTACCCATTGGAAAACCCAAGGTACGCAACCTACAAGCTGATGTGCCTTAGGCACTTCAGAAACCTAAGTACAGCCAAAAATAAACCAGGACCTGAGATAGCTTCAGTTTTTATATGATAGCTATCAAAAAACTCCACACTAATACAGATAAGTAAATATCCAAATTCTCTCAGGTTACTCCTCCCACTACTGTCCAAAAAAATTTGGGTTTTGTGGGCTAATTTTGTAGCTGGTGTAAATCTACACTGCTCAGCTGGGGGTGGTGGAATGGTGTTGATTTAAATCCAGGTAGTCTTTTGGATGCTCATGCTTTCACTAAACCCTCATTTTCAATGCATCTTCATGTCTCCTTGATAATTTGACTACTTTATTGGAATGAAAGCTAAACTGGTCAGAGCTTTTACACACATGTATGCTATTTCCTCTTCTCATTCAATTTCTAAACTGGCCATTTTTGTATTTCTGAAGAGACCAGCCCTGATCGCACAACCTGATGTGCAAAGGAGCAGCTCTGTGGTGCAGCAGTGAATTCTCAGCAACACCCATGCACAGAAATACCGAAGTATTTGATATTTATTTCTGTTTGTCAAATGACACCTGCAGAAAGATGAGCCAGTGGATAAGGCAGATATAGCTGAACAGAGATATTTCACTGGAACTGAGGAAGGTGAGATTCTGACCAATGGAAGAAAGGCCAGGCCACTCAGGAGCACTACAATGATGTAATGAGGTTCTGTAGGGAGAAAATTAGAAGGGGCAAAGCACAACTAGAACTTATTCTGGCTACTGTTGTAAAAGACAATAAAAATATTACTACAATATTACTTTAGTAGTTAGAACTGTTGGTTTCGGGAAGTGGTTGAGTCATCGTTCCCGGAGGTATCTTAAAAGCATAGATGTGGTGCTTAGGAACATAGTTTATTGGTGGACTTGGCAGTGCTGGGCAAATCGTTGAACTTGATGGTCTTAAAGTTTTTTTCCAGACAAAATGAGTCAATGGTTCTATTACTATGAATAAGAGAGATGAGTTTGTTGCAAAATGTTTACACAATATAGACATTTTTGAAGGGATTAGTCTCTACACAAAGTTTTGGATCAAATTTTTCAACACTCTTCTACTGTTTTATGAGATATAATTTTTATAAAACGCAAAGTATCATTCATTGTAGAACAAATAACTATGGAAATATGGATATTTAATTGGTTTTTTTAAAATAAGAGGCTCCATGTTGCCACTTATTTGCCTAAGCCCACACGGTGGGAATTTTCAGACACACCAAGCAAAGCAGTGTGTTTTTTAAATATTGCTATTAGGTGCGCATTTCCAAATTTACTATACTGTGTACCATTTTAGCTGATTCTTCATATATGTTCACATGTCTTCTACTGAAGGTCTTAGAATAGCTGTGTTCATATAAATATTTAGAAATAGCATACTTTGGTTTGATTTACAGTTTTTCAGATGTCTTCTAGGTTAGAAGTTTTAGCTTGTTAGGTCAGGCCACTGTCATCTCTGTTGCATAGCATGTAAGAGAACAACTTATTGAAGTATGTAAAATTACATACATTACAAGCAGGTTTGGTAAAAATGTAAGGAAGGTCAGCAGTGAAGATATTACTGAACTGTTGCATAGAAAACACATATTTTTGCTAGGAAGAAGGAACAATATGAAAATTTCAAGGAGCAGTGTTATTATGCCTGAAAAATTTTAGACAACATTTCAACTAAAAAAATTAGCAGGTCTACTATCAATATGTCAAATATTCCTCACAACTGCAAAAGCAGCTTTTATGTGGACTGGAGGGATTACCTATATTTTTATAACCTTCTTTATGTTATCAGGGCTATGGAAAATTAATATTAGTTTGATTTTGATTAATTTCACTCTTTCTAGTTCTGCTTACTGGAATATTCACTGCTCTTGTTCTGTTTCCGTTTACTGTAGATTAGAACAGCATTGCTGAGTTCAACAAAATGTAACTAGAAGCAGAACAGGCATTGTTTTCTTTTGTGTATGTACACATAATTTTGAACATATGGTTCCAAGCATATTTTCGAATTAAATTGTCATTAACTTCAATGAATGCTTGTTTTAAATTTTTTTTTCTACTTTTATGTTTTGCATTTGTTGCCCAAGAGATTCATAGCCAGCTGCAAGTCCCCTTCTTTGGGCAACACCCTAAAGGACATAAAAGAAGGCAGCTAGAAATGAGAGCATCCAAACATAATTTGTCTCCTTGGTACAAAGGGCTAAGCTGAGAAAAGAACCCGGGAGAGGTAAATTTTGATTAGTGATTGTTACTGGCAAAGGAGATTTTGAGTTACTAAAGATCAGCTTTCATCTGGAGGTAATCTAACTTCTGGTGATGTCACTTTTTCTTTCAGATACTCACCATACTTGGGAGATGCTAAATAATTTACATTTACTCTTATTTCAACACATGATCCAAAGAAAGTTTGGCATCATAAAGTACCCCTTTGGCACAAGACAACCCTTTAAATGTATATAATATTTTTCATCTTCCAGTTATGATCAAGAAATATCTAAATTGTATTAGTTAAGCTCATTGTCTTGAAGAATATGATGCAAAAAGGATTATGTTTCATCTAGGAATTCACATGTTCTGTAAAAGAAGGATATTGAATGAAACTGAAAACATCTGCAATTTTGAAAGACTTATAATATATTTTGGAAGAACCATTTTACCACAATTTGTTTGTTATTTATTGTCACAGAATCTCCTTATACTGACTTCAGAAAGAACATTAGCTAACTGCATTACAAATGAGAAATCTGTCAACAAGGCTGGCTTGGTTGAAAGTGGATACAATGTTAAACTAATTAGAAATAATACGTCAGAGTGTGCTTTTCAACTATCCTGTTAGAAAACATGTCTCTTTATTTTTTACCTAGTGATAGTGAAAATTAAGATATAACAATAATTCTGAAGAAAGCAGTGACAACTTACATGTATTCATCTTACTAATACTAACTTCTTTTGCTTTGAGGGCAGAGTGTAGCTCTTAGTAACAGAACTTTAATTTAACAGGATTTTCTTTTGTCATTAAATACTATTCTCAGTCTATCAGATTTGGTGGAATTAATAGAGTGATGTAACTCTTGAACTTCCTAATTTACATATCAAAAGGTTATATAGCAGTAAGAAATGAGCACACACTGAGCTTAAACACCTCTGCTAAACATCCTGAAAATTGATACATGAAGAAGAAACTAGATTTTAAAGATAGAAGGGAAGTAATTTAATATTGAAAAATCTTGTCTTGATTTGGGTTTTTTTGCGTATTTCTATTTTCAAAGTAAAATAAGCTGGTCACTCTCAGTTTGTTGTCCATTTAGTACTCTGTACTTTCAATTATCGCAATAGCGCTTTCTGTACTTGTTTATACAGGATGAGAGAAGAATTGTACAGAGTCCTGTCTCTAATTTTTTAATATTTTGTAAGTTTCAACTAATAAATATGATGTTTTATGTTGCGAGCTTCCATTTCTAGATGCTAAATAGCCATCTGCCTCCACAATCTTCATACAGAATATTTATGAAAAACTGCAAAAAGAGTTTATTAATGGGCCATACATGGATTACCTTTGATTTTAGACCTTTAATTTACACCACCTGATTGTCTTGTTTCTTTCTTTGTTGTACTCTTTTTATTTATTAAAATTTGGTGTTCTATGATCTATCTATTCAGGTAGTTTCAGGAATTTTCCAAGATTTTAAAATCGTGTTTCTGTTTTATCAGGATATATTATTAATAGTAATCTCTGAAAGGAAATGCAATCCTGGCTCAGAAACAGCCAGTCTGATGAACTGGCTTTGTGCTGCAGGTCTTGGATTCCCTGAGATCCCAGGGTGTGGAGGAACTGGAGTGCCTAGGAATCAAAGCTGACCCAGAAACCTTGGCATCTGGATGTTATGACTCCCACGGGCTTTGAAACTCCCGGCTTTATGGCTGTCCAGGATGAAATTCAGCCAAGAGCTTTCTAACCTTGGAGGACCTGGGAATCAGGGCCTTTGCAGCTGGCAATCCCAGAATTTTCTGTGTCACAGGTCCCTGCAAATCTATTTAGTGGCTCTTCACAGAGCTGGGAGCCTGGAAATCACTTTATGTTGGGCCACACAGGAGGCTGGCAGTGAAAGTGACAAATCCTGCCTAAAAAGCAGATTTCCACTGCAATTTTTGTATTTGAACTCCTTTCATGACATATTCTTACAACAATAATTTGGAATTCTTTAAAGGGGAAACCTTTTTGGAGCAGAGTTAAACATATTAGCTTGGAGAGCCTCTGTTTCTTAATGTTTTGCTTTTGGAAACGCTGGTATATGGAACAAGAACATCTGAGATATCTTACAATGGCTCCAGAATTGATTTCAAATATGTCTCAGATTTGCCATAGATAGGAAGACATGTCCTACTTTATTTATGACCTCAAGGTTATTTCTCATAAGGGTATTTTCATTTCACATAAGGGTGTGCATAGTATGTGTTTATGTTGGAATTCCACAATGGTCATAATTCTACTTGCCCTAAAGTCATCTGAAATTTGGCAATGAATTTCAATAAAAACAAGTGAGATGTTCGTTCAGAGATAAACACACTTTTAGTACGTTGAATTTGTGTTGTTTCATAATGGTTGTGAGGATGTTGCTTTCAATAATTGGAATGGGGTTTGTGGAATCTGTGGACGGCAATGGAAATGAAAAAGAATTCCACGGAAATTGACAAGGTTGTTCGGGTTCCAGTAATGTGGAGACTTACTGGTTTTAATTAATTATCTTCTTTTCTAAAGGACATACATTTTCCAAAGGAAATACCGCTTTAGTTTCTGGCTAGAGATGCAGAATATTACAATTCCCTAGTACTTTGGATTACCAGAACTTTGTGTGGGTGAAAGTCACTTTTTGTTACAAGATCAGAATTCAAGATCACTTTGGATGAACCTCCAAACATTCAGATGCTTATTGCATATTAATATTTCAATATCTATGGGTTAAGAAATGTATCAACTTCTTTATTATATAAAGCCTGGGCTAATAATTCCATAGGAAAAATTTTGGTTTTAAGATTTCCAATACTTTTTGCTAAGGAGCCACAAACTTTCTGAAACAGTCTTTATCTTAGACTTTTGTTTCATCAGACTCTGAATTTTCTGAAATATCTAGTGCATGATCTAATATGAGGGGACAAAAAAAGCTAGGCATTGTCCTGCTTAGTCCAGCCTGTTTGGACTCTTGGGTTTTCTCATCAGCAGTTTTTATTTGCCTAAAAACACATATTTTTACTTTGTATGACTAGCACACAGAGGTGTCCCAGAAAGTTTTGGCTCTGCCACCCATTATCTAGGAAGAACTCACTCATCATCCCATTCTTCTGTTTGGTCTCCCAGTCCCGAACTGGGAGAAAAGCTACAGCCTTGGTCCTCCAGCCATCTTCTGTGAAGTAGGAAAAGCTCTTGGAGAGGAAGTCTGTGTGACCAGAGGGGCCTGTTCTTCAAAAGCATCAACTGCTGCAGTTGGACTGGGCTCTGCTTTGTTTGACTATGTCAGTTAACCCTTGTTAACTGAACTGATGCTTTTGGACAGGGCAGTGCAGTGGAAAACAGCCTTTGAAACAAAGGTTTAAAATTACAATATTTATTTTTAGGCATATGGATTGGTTTAGGAATGTTATTCTCCAGTTTAGTACTCCCACTAAAACTGCTTGCTCCCTCTTCTCCTGTGGCAGGATGGAGGGGGGAATTGGAGGCAGGAAAGGCAAAGATCATAGATTGAGATAAGAACAATTAACTGGGAACACCAATGAGACAGGAAACTGAACAGTTAAAGCAACAATACTAACAACAGAGGGTACAAGAAAGGAAAATGATTCACACAGAACCCCACTCTCCCCAACAACAGGTAATACCAAATGGCTCCCTCCAGAATGGAACCCTTTTTCCCTGGAAGAGACCCCCTACTCATTCCCCTGGAAATGACTTGTGGTGGTATGGAATAACCTCTGGGTCCCAGCCATGTTCCTTCCCAGCTACTGAAAAATGTAAGCCTGTGTTGGCAGGAACCAGAACAGAATATTATTAAAATTCAATATGAAGAAAAGCAGTTAAAATGGTGTGAACCACAGAAACCTATTCATAGACACTACCTGATGCTCTAATAAAAAGGTAGAAGAATACCTTGAGTTTCTGTTTCAATCTTCTTTAGCTGTCAAAACAAGTAATGTGGTCCATGTTTGGTATACCAAGGATAGAGGTATATTTACTGCTTAAAATAGATCTCCAGAACTGAAACTCACAGGACGTAATTACTAAGATGAATATGAGAAGAAAACATCAAAATAATATTTTTTTGCAATAGAGAGTGTATTATAAATAGTCAAATGAAGTGTCTCAGAAAAATCAGAAACTATTACATTTATTACATTATTTTTCCTCAGTCAAGATTCCATTCAGGCGCATTGAAGTTTAATGCTAAAATTATGCTCGACAGTCATTTTGGTTATCACTTAAACAAAAGTGTCTATGAAAGTTAATTATTAGCTTTAAAACCACTAGTGTTTATAGGATGTCTTAAACTACAGGTTAACATAGAAGGCTTGTTACATGAAATCAGCAACTATGTCTACAGTGATTGTGGTGGATTCAGGATTGCGTACAGGAGTCAAAGGAAGGACCAGTGATGGTATGAAGGTCCTTCTCCTTTTAAACTGATTCTTAATGTTTTGTGTTTCTCTTTAATAGGGAACTACATTCTTCTAATTAACAAGTACTTGTCTTAACAGAGGCAACATATTTCAGGATTTAGTAATCAAAGACATCTACTACTTTGCAATCTTTCTAATTATTTAAAAAGACCTATTCAAGAACTTTGCTCAGTCTGACACCATGCTGTTATGGTGAGAGGTAGAAGAAGGGGGACCAAATGCTCTCCTGCTTAGAAGGTGCTCATAGTACCTTAGAGTGCTCTATTTATTGGGCTAATTTCTACAGATCAGAAAGGAGTCAACAAGGCTTTGGTATATAATAAAATATATAAAGCCTAATCACAGCTCTTTAAGAATGTTTCTATATGTCTTTGTGAAAAGGATATATTTGGTCTCCTAACACCGAGAATATAAAGGTGAACCTTTTCAACTCCTGATTCAGACTATGTAAACACCCCAAAGGTGTGAAACACTGTACTGTACTGTTTCCTGATAAACAATAAATACTGTGTCTCAAAGTCTAGACAGGCTCAGACTCTGAGTTTAAACCTTATTCACAAGGTTATGTCTTTATTCCTTCACTGCTTAGAAGGTAGATACAGCATACTTCATGTTTATGTATTAATGGAAGTTAGAGAACAAAGCAACAAATAATGAGTGGAAAACAAAATAAAGGAAATTATAGGCAGCGTCAGGTAAAGACTTGAAAAGATTATTTATGTTACCTGTTTTTAAATACTCTATTCATTTGTTCTCCGTTAAAAAATATTATTTTATTCAATTCAGACCTCACTTCTGCCTGCTTTATAGAACATATGATCAGCAAATTTATACAAACAAAATAACAATTAAAATATTCCTAGAAGTTTACTTTATGCTGCATGTCTGCACTACTAGATGTCAAACAATTTGATTATCATTAAGTGGATTTTGGAAAAGTTTACAATTTCAGAGGACCTGGCTAGGAATTGTTCACATTATTGACAAAGTTTGTAGTCTGCTTTTTGTCATTTGAAATAAACAGCTAGAAAATCTGTTTCTCTGCAGCTATTTTTTGTATTATGTTAAAGGAGATTAAAGGGTGATCATTAATTTGAGGTGATTCCTTTATAAACTTTGGTCAGTAAGTCACTGAATTCAGACAGTTATTTCTGAATTTTTTATTCTGATTATATTAGTAAAAAAGAATACTCTAAAAAATTAATTTTTATATCATCCTGATACAAATGGGAATTGAGATTATTTGATGTAGGTAACATGTAAGCAACTAAGTCAAATAAGGATATGAGTAACAATGAAAAGAGTTCATAATGACATGATTCCTAAGGAAAATAAATGCAGGGAATTGGGTAAAGCTGTTTGTAGGGTTGTATGTAAATAAAGAGCAATAATATCTATTTTTCAGAGTGACTTAGATAAAAATATTTCCATCAGTGGAAAATATTGTATTACAAAGAACTAGTCACCAGCTGAGTCTTAGAAACTATTAGATGTCCATGTTTTATTTAAAGGACTATTTTTAAACATAAAATGACATGTTCTTATAAAAAGCTTTGCCTTTTAAAATTTATTTTGTATCACTCTTGACCAAAGAAATCACATGTTAAATGATATAGTGGAAGAAGATACCATTTTGGGTCACACAGATTGGCTGATATTAATTTACAGGGCACTAGTTATGACCTGTCACTTAGGGAGTCAAATATTTTCCATTGTAACCCTCTTCTGAAGTTCCTCTTTCCTTTTTTGTAATTCACAAGACAATTCACATGTACCACAGATGTTTATATAATTTTATGCACATTTTAAAAATATGTATTTTATTTTATATGACACTCAATCTTCAGTGAGGATCACCTTGGGCACAGGGTGGCATCATGAAGGGTGTTATCCCTGGGCAGGGCAATCTGTGCTCACAAGATACGTGCAGCCATTGTGTGTCTTCTGGCTCCTTATTTCTTGCTGCTGTTATATGACAAAAGTGACAGGCACAAACCACAGACAATGAGTTAGTTTAAAAAATAAAATTGTTCCAACAACTGACTTGCTCTGGCAGGCCAATCAAGTTAAAACTCTAAAAAAGTCTTTTTTAAAAAGACTTAAAGTCAATAATCCATTATAGTAGCCCTTAAGGGACTGGCTTTTTTGCTTGTTTCTGTGAAAATAGGAAAATAAATATAAAGAATATTATAATGCAGTTCCAAACTATTATGCTGTCACTTGAAAATTCAGAAACTAGATTCATTGACCAGGAATTCATCTTACATTGCTAATGTAAAGATTTGTAGAAGATGGTGAGTTTTGGAGATGTTTGTTCAACACTGACTTGGAGAAAATAATGGAAGAGGATAGTTTTGCCCTGACAACAGAGATTTAAAAGTCAATATTCCTTGCTTTATAAATAACAGTGGCATAGGCACTCATGTGACTCATTCCCAGAAAATAAAGGAAAAAAATTAAGTGAAATTAGTTATTCCCTATAAAATTATAGAACTAAGTCTCAAAAATATCAAGGAAGTATGAAATACTAATTCATTTTGTGTCATTGTTGTATACACCACTTGAATTTCACAAGAATTTAGGAGTCTTTAACAGCAGAGGGCATTCCAATTTTCTGTGACATTAGCAAAAGGACATTTTAATTTATATAAATATTGTGAAAGTATGTATAGAGAATATAAAAAATATATAAAACAACAAGAAACATATAAATACAAGGAAAAATTTTACAGTGAAATACTAAGGCCTGCATATATTTTAGGAAGATTATCTTGACTGTATTATGTATTTTGGAATTAAAGGATACCCATTAATATTTCATTATTTTAGGGTCCAAGTATTTGTTGGTATGGAATCTGGTTTGGATACATGTATGAATATTCATGCATGTGTTTGTATATGTATATATATGTTTTTTCTATGTTTCAATCCATTGTTTGTACAGATAAAAATCTGAAACACTTGTTATGATAAATACAAATCTATTAATGTGATATTGAAAGGAAATATATATATATATACACAGTTAATATAAATAATTTCCATCCAATTTCACAGTTATGAGATGCACAAGTGGCTACATGATATTGAACTACCTCCCTGAATGACTTGCTAAGTGTCTAAACTTTTTCTTCTATGGAGATAGTCCTGCCATCCTCTTACAGGCAAAGTTCCCACTGAAATGAGGAGTTTAGTCTGAGCATGTGTTTTAGGCTTAAGCTCTTTATCAAGAAATAGCTGACAATAAACCCCATTTCAAAGAACATCTGTACTCTGACAGAATTATATTCTGATTTTTTTTTAACTCACATTTAAAAACCATTTATGAGCACATGATTTAGAATTAACATCTGGAAGCTCAGAACAGATGCAGTTTGAGAATAAGGTCGCTGCAGAAATGCTTCCCATCTACTGGTGCTCAGAGTTACATGGAATTTGCTTCCTGGAGCAGGAATGTGAGGCAGTGCAATGGCTTTCATATGTTTACAAATGGTGCATGACAAGCATCACCGTTCAGCATTGTTTGGGTAAGTTAGACCCACAGGTTGTATACTCAGCATGGATTTTTCCTGTCACAAGAGAGGATAAGCTCAACAGGTCCATTAGGTCAGAGGTTGAATAGGAAAGGCAAGAGACCATGCAACAGTTCCCACCACTATGTCCGACTTGTAAATAAATAGAAGACTTCAGTCTCCACCACTATCAAGTCTTGTCTTTTCACAAACACTTAATTCAGCAGCACAAATAGACTTTTTCTTTTTTTTTTTTCCTTAAGAGATAAAAAGACACCTACAGATCTTATTCTGTTTGCCTGGTCCTGTCTGCCTTTCTTTACCATTTGTGTTGATTGATTGCTTCTGTGTTTCATCAATTAAAAATGTTTTAGAGTACAAAGTCTTCAGCAAGTTTAATAGAGTCTGGTTAAGTAAACATCCTCCGCCAAAGCAGCACAAGTAGAGCTTAAAATAAATATTGCTACTGTGCCAAGTTCATAATTACTTGCACATTTAGCACTTTACCATATCCTAATCATAGCCATAAAAAAAGAAAAAGCTTTGTGGAGTGTGTAGTTACTGTCGTTGTCATGAAACTGTAGCCATTTAAATACTGGGGGGGGGGGGGGGGGCACCTGTTTATA
>VWZU01004857.1:656014-678077 GCA_013397095.1 Sterrhoptilus dennistouni
TTAAATATTTGGTTTTCCAGATTATTTTATATACAGAATTTGTTTCAAAGAATAAAAAGCTGAGCCTGAAGGTGAGAGGTGGTCAGGTTTAGTCAACAATTTAGCCATATAAGTGCTTTCATACTAATTTCTTTCTGTCAACAGGACAAATTTTCAAGGATATGATGTGAAGGGATCCTATACCTCTGTCACTCCTACTGTTAATCACTTTATTGGAAAGGCAAACTTTCATTTGTTATTTTTACTTCAAGACAGATAAAACCTATTATAATTGGGTGACAGATACCTGTTGCAACCAGTTGCAACAACTGGATTATGCAGAACAATATATGCATTTAAATCAACGTAAACTAAAAAAAAAAAAATCAAGACAAAATATTTGTACTGGAAAAATATATAAACTGTTAATGTTACATAAATGTAATTTCTTCCAAATTTAAGATGTTTTAAACTGCTCAGGTGATGCATAAAATCTTCATGGTATATTTGGATGAAGACATACATATAGGAAATAAAATTTCTGTAAAAGAAGTTAATAATAAGCTTTGAAAAATAATAAGAGAACAGGATATAAATCTGATTAATTGTAATTAAAACAGTGTTAGAAAAAAATAATAGTGTCTAAAATATTAAAAATTACAAGTCCTGTTTTCTAATAACTGCTGACTCTAAGAGGAAATGCTGGTCAAGATTTTGAAAAGCCATTAATGTTTTGTTTGTATCTACTGCTGATATGATTAATTCAGGCATGTTGAGGAGAGCAGGTTTTCAGAGCAGAGATACTCAAGTTTTCCAGATAATCAAGCCTTAACAGGAAAGATATGCTCAGACAGACTTTGCATGAGATTCCAGAGGAACCCAAGGTAAACTTGCTGCTGATCATGAAGTGAATCTTACGTATGTAGTCTTAAAACAAGGTCTCTAGATTATATCCTCAATAACTTAACTTTCCTAGTGTGTGTGTTTGACAAGTTGGATTATATTTTCTGTGTCCGTGATATCTAGTTAAGTTGCATTAAGTCCAAGACTCCAGGTTTGGCTACTTCTAAACCTCCAGGAAATTTGAGGCTGGAAATAAGCATATAGAAACGAATTAATTGTGTTTACATGTTTCTGGAATATATGCCAGGTGCAACATGTATCTTTCATCTGTCATTAACTTATTTTTCCTTAAAGTTTTTTCATGTCTTCTCTATCACTGCTGAAAATCTCATTTTCTATCTCATTGTCTAGAGTGAGGATTTGGTGACAAATTTGATAAAGAAAGTAAAAAGTTCTGAAGAAAACAGTTGAAGTACATCCCTTCTAAATTTAGTTTGACCTCAAATTCCAGTTTTTCTATCTACAGCCTCTTCTATCTTCCATGTTTCTTTCATTTTCCCTTCAGCACTCCCGGGCCCATGAGTTCTGACCATATTAATTTATTTAATAACTGCTTTACTGGAATTCAAAGCACAAGATAGCTCTACATGTATGATTGAGAAATCAACTATTTAAAATGCAAATTGTTTTTAGAATTTCTACTGATTATATTTGTGCCATGTTTGGACCAAACCACTGGCAAGCAGTGCTCTTATTTGAATTCCAAACAGAAAGTTTGCTATATTTTGTATCTTATATATTTATGTTATCTTTAATATACCCGCAATACAAATTTTTAGATTTGTTCAAGCATGCAATAGCCTTAAAATTAGGCCAGGGAAAATTTTCATATTCCATGAGTCTTTATGCATTTGGTTGAAACAGTGTCACAACATTTCCAGGGAATTCTTACAATTTGTATTGCGTAAGTTAACGGAAGTTTGTATTGCTAAGAGAAAATGGATCTTTTAATTGACTACCTCAATTAAGAAAACACATTAGATGTTGCAATTTCATAGCTGTGCACTGACACAATGCATTTCCTTGAGGACACCACAGCACTACAACTATCCCAAACATGAGTATCCCAACACACTACGCTACTCATCCAAGAGGAGAAACTGAAGCACTACAGAGAAAGAAAACTAACAGACAGGTTTGCATCACTTAACAGTTCAGTTAACCAACTTACTTTGATAGGAGATTGAAAAGTATATTAAATTACATGCCATTCTTAGTTCAGGAACATGAGAATGAATATCTGATCAAGAAGGGGAGATTTTTGAAGGAAATGTTATCCTTCTGTGAGACAATTTATTGGAAAGTGTTTTGTTTTATTTTTAAGAAGGACTCTGGAAAAGAAATATAGACTTAGCTAGGTTAAGAAAGCAACCTCTAAGTGGATTTTTTATTTCTGGTTTTTTTGTTGTTGTTGTTGGTTTTTTTTGTTTGTTTGTTTGTTTTTCGTTTTGTTTTGTTTTGGTTTTTTTTTTTTTTTTNGGTTGCTGCTTTGTTTAATATTCCTTTTCTTTCTCATCTCCTTTCATTCCAAAACATGTGTGAATATATGTTGTAGAATATTTAATAGGCATCTAAAGATGTTTTAGAATTTGTACCATAATGTATGGATCCCAAATGGAGTATGTGGCAAAACTGTAGAAACAAGAAAAATTTAGATTACAACTTTGAAGACATCTCAAATTCAAAGGTAGATTACTATAAGAATTTCAATTACTTTGTGTAGATGCCCAGATTACACAGTCTTTTTTCTGCCACCGTGGGTCTTCTGGAAGATAAGTGCTCTAGTCTGCCTTTGGCTTTCTTGTATTGGGGAACCTACACTAAGATGAGGGTTCCAAGTATGGTCTTGTGAGTTTTAAATAGTTCAGGGCTGTTTTCAGCAAAGTGCCAAGCAGGGAGGGAGTCTCTCTCAGCCTTGCAGGGACACCCTCTCCTGTGGCTCCTCTGGGATCCCCAGGGCCTCCTCTGCAAAGCAGCTCCACAGCCACTTGTCCCCACCCTGCCCTGATGTCCTAGGCTGTCCCCTCAGCGTGAATGAGCTTGTGTCCATCCATGCTGCACTTTGTCAGGTTTCTGTCAGCCCATTTCTCTGACCTGCTGGAGTCACTCTGAACAGCAGCCCTGCCCTCTCGCACACTGACTGCTCTCTGCAGCTCAGGGTCAGCTGAGTATCTGCTAATTGAAATGTTTGGACATTATCTGTTGCACACTTTGCCAATATTCAGCTTTAGGAGATAATAGGCTGCAAACCAACCATCTTTACAACATGCCACTGATATAATTTTGCTTCATTCAAACAGTACCTTGGAGTTTGATACAGTTCTTGGTCAAAATCTTCCGACTTATAGGTCACTTCAGTCTCTAATTCTGAAAACCCAACAGCTCTTCTTGAAACTAAATCCAAAGACAATTCTGTTTTATTTGCTTGTCTAAAGATCTGATGCATTAAAATCAGGGGACTGAGTAGAAATGAGGGCACTTCTTTATTTATTTAAGTGAAATTGCCAGTAAATAGCAGAATCTGGGGAGACAGAAATGTAACTTTCAAAGGGTGTCAGGCCAGAATTGTGTGCCTTGCCACCTGAGATCTCTCTCAGTGCCAGGATGCATTTTGTCATGACAGATTATGATGAAGCAGAGTGAGGCAAATCTGCCTTAAAAACCACTTTCACAACTAAAGTAATTGAGTTAATGCCTGTAGGTTACTTAGACATTTGTTTTAACTTTCCGCAGATAATTGCACACATACAGTTGAAACTGTGTTGTATTTTTACTAGGGATTTATGGTGTGTTGAAGGAAATATTCAGGACTTTTAATGACTTTTACATAAAAAGCTAACATGAAAATAAATCTACATAAAAATGAATTCTATTATCATTTAATCTCCTCCATGAGCAGAAAAAGATGGTCCATTCTGTCCTTTACAGATGACTTCATGTTACAAAAAAAAAAAAAAATTATGACCCAACCTAATCACTGAGTTTAAAAGGTTCTATTTTTCTGCCTATCTAAATGCCACAGTACCATACATTCTCCTCTGAAAGGGAGCAGAATTTTCCTCCCAGCGCCCTTGCTCAGGAAGAACAGCATCATTTTCTCTGTGGTATTGAGGGAATAGTAGATTAAGTGACTTTCTCAAGGACACAGGAAATCTGTGGTAAAGCAGAAAAAGGAATCCCAGTATCATGAAACTCTAGACAGCAGTGTTAATCACCAGACCACCAAAGCTCAGGCCTGAAGCACACTCTGCTGAGGGAAAAAAAAAAAAGAAGTCAAACCAAATGCTTAAAATTGAAACTGGTGGGACTTCCAATCCTTTCCTTTACTTTCCAGCAGAGCTGCATGAGGCCTCATGAATTGTCTGACTGCAGAAACAAAAGCTCTAAAAGACACACAGTAAGGGGTGTTAGAGGGGACAGCAAGGAGAGGACTTGGTGGACAGAACTGCACACTGTGTCAGCTTTGCTGTGTGTTGTCAGCACAGTTCCTGTGTCAGTGAGGGAGTATGTAAAAAACCCAAAAGAGCTGCAAACCCCTCTTTTTGGGCTTGCACTTCACATTGGCAGATTACACCAATGAAAACAAAGACAAAAAATGAACCTGAAAGTCCAAGATGGCTTTATTTAATATCCTGCGTGGTCTGTGGTTGTGGAGCATGTGGCAGAGGAGACACCTGGACTCTTGTGCAGTTTCCAGCAGTGACAAGAGAGGCAGTCATGGAGTCATGGAGTCACCCAAGTACAGCACTGACCAGGGGCTGTGCCTGCACATCTCACCTCCCACCCTCCCATCAATTCTGGATGCCTGGGTAGGATGGACAAAGCCCAAATGATCTTGGTTAGTACCCTCAACTCAGGATAAGGTGGAGACAAAAATGTGGAGGCTGTTCAGACCCACTAAATTGACACAGGATAAGTGAGAAACAGCAAGAGGCTGTCCAAAGTTTCTTTGGTTGGGCAAGATTAGTCCATTTTTGACCAGTTATGTATTGAATGTGGATCTTGGGAAAAGTCATAATAGGAATTGGGAAAATATGCCCTCATGTGCTCCAGTTTCTTCTTTCCTGTAAGACTTATCCCCTATATATGCAGCATCATGCTGGAATTAATTTGTCTAACTGATATTTCAGTGCAAGAACATTTCCAGATGGACGCTGATCAGGATTTCACAACCCCATACACCACACAATCACACACACACAAAACTCCAGCTCTGCCCCCATTGTGTTTTCTTTGAAAATAAACTTCTAAAGTGGAGACTCTGATGCAGCAGGACAATCAGTGGTTAAATTGGACATACTCCTTGGAAAGAGAGGATTATACCCATGGGTGGTCAAGCTGATGTATTTTAGGATGAAATTGAACAGTCCTATTGGAAATATAGATAAAAGAATAAGACAACACTGAAACACCTAAATTTCTTTTTGACAGTGTCTTTACTCCCTTACAAGAAAACAAATTAGACTAATCCAAATATCAACAAGATAAATAATATATCCCTTTCTCACCAAAGAATTTGGATGAAGTGACAGTCAAAATGGTCATATGGTCAAAAGGTTTACTGAAATTCATGTCTGTCCTGTAACACTGGAAAATTAAACAGCTTTTGTGAAGTGCTACTCCTAAAAGGTAGTAGAATAATATCCCAAAATTACTCACTTCAATTTCAGTCACAAGACACAGTATAAAGTAACAGATTTACCTGTGCCTCAGAGTTTAGCTGCCGTAGGTAAAGCCAAGGGGAAAAAAGTGCTTTTGTCTCAACCTGGGTAAATACCTTGAAGAAAGAGCTTGACATTTGATTCCAAATCAAATTTCATAGTTAGATCTTTCCTTTAGTCCTTTTGGACATAAACGTAGGAATAAAAAGTCCTCAAACTCCATGGATTCATTTGAAGATTTAAGCTTGGCATGGTTTCTGACAGCCACCAGCACCAGATGTTCCTGAAGACAGTCTTATTTATTTTTAACTCTGTTGATAGGAGCCATCTGCTTCCCAAATATCTCATCTAAAGAATGACTGTAATGTATATTTAATAATTAACTGGTAATGAGCTGATCTGAGAAACTTTATAATTGAGTAAGCATTCATAAATCCTGTTTTTTCCATTGCTTTCCTAACAGGACTGTAAACTTCTGGGGTTTGCGCACCACAGTTTTCTGGTGTGTTATGAAGGCCTTTTTGATATAAAGTAAAATTACTTTTCTTTGACATTTTTCACCAATCCTTAGAGAAAGGCTATGAACCAAAAAAATCCATTGAATGTACCTTAAAAATACTGCCATAAGTATATTCTGAATCAAAAATATATTCACTACAGGTAAAATTGCAGCTAAATCTTGTAAAAGACAAAAACGGAGCAGAGAGAAAAAGAATCAAGTTATACTTCGGTTAATTTGCTTTCTAAGTTTCCCCTGTGCTCATTCACACATTTTTGAGTTTCACTTATTGAATTAATAATAAAATAAGCCACTCCTAATAACAAATGTTCCTGTTATAAAAGAATAATGGAAGTTTTTGAATTTTCTCATACAAATCTTAAGCAGGCCTCCTGATCCCAATTTTCCCTCTGTTGATTACAACGATCCTTTTACCTTTGATGCCCTTGATTCTTAGGGATTTTGGTGAATACATCTCACTGTTAAGAGCCACTGATGATCTGTGATTTATAGTTGAATGTCAGCATCAACTTTGAAAACATGAATGTTCTTTTCTTCAGAATTGCTCTGAAAATCCCTTGAGAAGAGAAGAACTGTCTGGCCCTTCCATTTCCAGTCTGAGCAGGAAGTTCAGGGAAACAAGAAAGCTAGAATAATACCAGAATATTTTTGCAAAGTTAAGACAGAATCTGGAGTGAAATCAATTGTATGCTGTCTTCTTTTTCTTTTTTTAATTAGGCGTGTAATGCTCATGAGCAGATGATTTTATCCCTGTGCTTTGGTCACATCTTAAGGTTTCCACAAAGACCTCCGCTGTAATGAGAACATGACTCTTAATCTTTCCTGTCTCAATGGGCTGCACAGCACAGAAATGTCATGTCGATTTATTGTACCCTGAGAAGACCACCGAGAAGCTGGGTTGGGGAGACACAGCCAAGGTCTGAACTCCCAAGTGTGCTGGATTAGCCACCCAAGCCACAGCACATATCCTGACCCACGTCAGCTTCTCCTCCTTCTGTGCCCAGCCTGGTCTCTTCACCCCAGTCCTGCTGCTTTTAGTCATGTGGAGCGTATGGATTTTGCCAGCTATGAAATACAGAAAGGCATTTTGTATGTCACAATTATTTTTAAACACCATACTGCCCTATATTTAGCTTTGTATGACCATAAGATATCTAAAGAAAAACACGAGCAGTGAAACTACTAAGGTGCATAGCATCCCTCTTTTGTCTCTAGAGTAGTCAATGTCTAAGAGCACTGTTTTTTGGTTTTTTTAAAAATATTTTTACTCAGAATAACCTTTCCATTACCTTTTGGCAGACCTCAGATCTAATTTTCTAACTAAATATTTTGTGGTTAATCACTTAAGTCTTAAACAAGGAGGAAACCACTCAAACTCCGGTGTTGTCTTTGAATTATGTAGGTTGACAGATTTTTAAGGCTGTTTTCATGCCTCAGCATGAGGGAATACAGGGAGTGTGAGTGAGAATGAATAATGGTGAAGTTGAATTTTGGGGGGGGGCACAACTTACCGGCTCTATACTGTAGGAAGAAGGAAATGTATGGAGTGAAATTGAGGTAGACTTGTCCACAAAACAATAAAAGAGTGTCGAACAAGGACTTTCTCAGTGTGACATTTCTCTTTGCAAAGCTGGCTCTTAAAAGAGCTCTGCATGTGGCTCATTAAAATTATGGTCCACAAACAGAGCAAGACGCAGATTGAATAAAGATCTGTACAAACATGGAGTTTCAGGGAAAAACAGGTTGCTTTGTTATAATCTGATGGTTCAGTGTTAAAAACCACACTCTTGATAGTATTCCTGTGAGCTGTGAGCTTCACTAGCACAATGGAGGCCTCAGGACTGTCTAAAGATGAATCAACACTGCAGATTCATCAGAAACCTCACCAGTCCAAATGGTCACTCCTTCTCCACCTTGTTGCCTCAGTATGGCTAAGCATGCTCATTGCTCTCATCTTTTTTCACATGAAAGGGTATGTGAGACCAATTGCACATGATATGATTTCCAATTTTTCTGTAAAGAAACAGAGGATTTTCATAATTTGACAGTAGAACACTAAATTTTTCAAAAGCTAACAGATTTTAAGATCTGAGAGGAATAGCTAGCCAAACCTCTTTCATAACATAAATTGGTTGTCTACAAACTCATAGTCTGCACTTGACCATATTTTCTAGACGGTAATCAAAGGTGAAATCTTAATTCTGCATTCTTATAGACAGGCAGCAGGGAGGGACAACTGAGTTCTGTAATTTTTTAGTTTGATTTTCTTTAATTTAGTGCAACATCTATCCTTAATTATAGTTTATGAACATGAATGTGCACAATAAAATACTAAATGTTCTGCAACATTGTTGTTGTTAAAAAAAAAATATTCCCTTACTATTAACATAAAACAGTTGCTCGAGAAAGTCCAGTGCTGTCCTCCCTTCTGCTGTCCTGCTGTCCTCCTTTCTTGGGCAGCAACCGCCTTCCTTAGCTTCATCTGGATTTTATCTGAGTAAAGAGCAGCACTATCTGCTCCTGTGGACGGTGGATGAAATAAACTCAACAGGATAACTCATTAAGAAAACAAGTCAGAGGGGATTTTTCTGTCTGTAGTGTGAGAGATGTTGACAGCAGCTAACCTTACAAGCAAGTTTGTTGCTTCTATGTAAACCTGCTCTCTTTCAGTTTTTTGGGACGTGTTGCCAAAGAATTTTGGCAGAGTTTACATTTGCCACTGCTGATCCCTTTTAATGAAGTTTGTGGGTCATTTGAAAGCTGCAAAGTGAGACTTTGCTTTTTGTGTTTTGCCAATTTCATTATGCTTTGGATGGTAGTTAAGGACCATTTCCAAAAGCCCAATAGACATTTTTATTAGGTTTCTACAGGGGTACAGCTAATATTCTTTTCCTGGCAGATTTCCATATTCTCTGTGACTAATGCAACCTCTATTGTTTTTTGACAAGAGTAAAAATAGACAATTTTTTATTCTCCAAGGAGAAAGGCTGTCAGCTACTAGAAGAGTAAAGACTTCCAGTATTTACCTTTCCACTCAGCCCAATGACTACATAGAGGCAACGCAGACTTTCAATTACTAGAATGAAAGAATATGCAAAATGGCATGCATGGACTGAAAAGTAAACAATTTGCATATTTATTCATGTCAATACACCTTTTGTTCAGCGGCATTTCACCATGGAAACAGGTAAAGATCACTTCAAGATGGCTATTAGCATGTTAGCCAAACAGTCACATTTTGGCTACTACTTGGAAGGTTGCTATGTCATCTGGATGCACCTAAATTGAATGCCAAAGGGATTCAGAGAGCATTGAGTGTCTGGCTATTTACTGCTTTTAGGACTGACCTTGTCTATGTATGTAGACAGAATTGCCATTGGAACCAAAAGGGCCTTTTGGATGAGTGCAGAATGAGGGATGGTGTTACTTAGAGCCAGTCATCTGCTCAATGCCTGCTCTTAGAACTGGCTTGAATGTCAGACATGTATTTGAGTGGGAAACCCCAGCTCCCTGATCCCAAGATAGCCCTGCCAGGAGGATACTTTGTCCCTTTCACAGAAAAGGAGAGGGGGGATTTTCAGGATACTGGGATCCTTATACACACGTCAGGTTTTGGTTTTTTTTTTTTTTTTTTTTTTTTTTTTTTTTTTTTTTTTTTTTTTTTTTTTTCTGGAGCTCTCCTTTCTTAGGAGAGGTGCAGAGAGGAAGAATTTCTTGTTTATCTCCATGCATATCACACCCATCCTCAGACTGTCCCCCTCTTTGACAGCAGCATAGGCAATGATCCTACTCTGCAGGATAGAGTACTCTGACTTACCACTCAGCTGGACTAGCTGGGATATACATTTTGCTTTTCTTGAAATGAATTGTGGTTTTGCTATGTGTGTCTTTAGGGGACCAGATGCATTATTCATGAGAAGAAGAATTAAGGATTGTATTGTAAGGGTTTGACCCTAGCAATTGCTGAATATGCATGGAAAATGGATGGTCAGAAGGCTTTCCCTTCCCATTGTTTGCCTACCACAGTAGCACAAATTCAGCATTTATGGTCCCTTCAAGCATCTGTAATGTGGCCCGAACTTTTTCTTCTCATTTGGATGGATTATTTCTTGAAAGAATCATGTGGCACATGCCAACTAATGCCATCACAGACAGATTTTCTCTACATGCTCTGGACTTCCTGTGGGTTGGTGGCCCCTGTTCCTTCTGCCAGTCTCTTCAGTGATCTGTCTCTACCACTCAAAGGTCAGTTCCACAGGAAGCAGGACTTTTCATCAGTTATTTTCATCTTCAGAGAGGTTTTTCTCAGTGAAAATTTCTACAATTCTCAAAGATGTTCTACGTTATCCTTCAACTGGAAGGAGAACACTCCTCGTGCTCCTTACATCTTCAACACCTTTCTGTGTTTTGTGGTATTTTTCTAACATGGATGATTGATTGTACCAACTTTGTACCATTGTCCTTTTCTTGGTCTTGATCACTTTACACAGTCTTCTCCTTCCATCCCCAGGACATCATATGTGTTCCTTAGCAGCATATTGGTAGCAAGGGACAGGATCTTCCTTCTGCTCTGAGCAGAGACAAGAGTCCAGTCCCCTTGTGAATCAGCCAAGCCTGTCAGCTCAGGGTTGGATGCTTAATGAACATCCATGTCCAAGGCCTTAGGGCAGGACTGTTGCTTTTCATCTGTCAGTGTGCAACGCTATACATCAGTCTGCTCAGATTCCTGGATAGCACACTGCTTGATGAACTCTTCACCAGGTCTCCATGTACCAATCTGACTTCAGATGTTGCCCCATGAGCACAAGCTGGGAAGTTTGAGCAAACTCTGACATTCAGCCTGCCATGCATGATGCTGCTGCCAGAACTGCTGCTCTGCACCACTGCCCACAGCACCGAGTCCCCACAGGTCACTAGGAGACAGTGCTCTGTCTCCATCAGGCACTGAAAGAGCAAAGTTGAAACATATTTAAAGTTTCCAAGGGTCCAAATACAGACTTTGCTGGTGGTTCTTATAAGTATTAACATTCCTATGCAATTCTCAAATATGCCTCACATTTCCTGAGCTTCAGAAATATTATAATTTAATAACAAATCCTTGTTATTCCGCGTTTCATTTAAATGCCTCTAGAATATGTCTTGATTTTTCAGTTAGTCAGGTTTTTACTCAGTGTCAGCAGCTATATATGTGCATTTTTAAATGCTCAAGTTAACCACATAAGAGATAAATATTATTGACTATATTATTTTAGCTCAATATATTATGTAAAATAGGTCTGTAAAATAATTTATCTATTTTTTCATACAAATTTATCCAAAACTAGTGTGTAAATTATGAAATTAGTTTTGAATTAGAATAAAATATATTTTGTGCATTGTTGTCTTAATGTTGATATTGTTGCAACATCCAATGTGTTAAAGAAACATGGTTAAATCTTTCTTAAATGGATCAACTTATTAAGTTTAGGAGTTTTCTGTGTCTACCTCATGGTGTTTCAACACTCTGGGAGTTCCTGTACACAGTGGAAGCGAGAAACAAAACTCTCATGAGCATAGTGGCCTCCTTTGGGTATTAGAAATGTCTTGGTTTGTCACCTCTTTTTTACTTCTGATGACCCAGTTCTCAGCAATGTATTTATAGTATTAAGCTATTGTGCTCCCTTGGGTACTTATGTGTTTCTATGTGTTCATGTTTGTTTCTTATATTTTAAAGTGAATACTATTTTGACAACACTTAGTTGTAGCTGTCAGGATAGTTTGAATCCTTTGGAGAATGTGAGATAAGACTTGCCATCAGAGAGTCTGGAGTTCAGTGGTTTGAACCTCTGATAATTTGCTTCATAAACAGAGCAAGAAATGCATCCAGAATATTTTTTGTTTTAATAGAACTGAAAAGTGGTGAAAGAATACATTTCGTGAACTCAATGCAACAGTCGGATTTCCATGCCAGGTGTTGTGTTAATATTCCATACTTTCTGTTGAGGAATCATGTTTTTATTGGCACATTATTAGTGCACTCTCATCAGTGTGGGACCTTTAACTCACTGCTGTCATCTCTACAGGAGGCAACTGTCTTAGCTACATGTGATGAGTCAGATAGGGTCCCATACAAACTTCAGACCTCATGAGTCAGGTTTCTCCTCTGCAAAATGAGAATAATTTTTGTTCCTAAATGGCGTTGCTTGGCTAAATGCATTACAGAATGAGAGATAAGAAAATAATGCAGCCATAATTAGAAAGTGACAAGCTGATGGCATAGAAATAGATCTAAGAGATCCATTTGACTCTAAATAAACATAAGGGAATTTGAATACATTTTAATTTAAGTAATACAGTAGAGTTTGACTGAAACTTTTTGAGTGTTAAATAAAAAGTTTTTAAAGCAATTCGTTTCAACTTCCCAAAAAAGAACCACACTTATTTCAGAGCAGTTGTTTCACAAAGACATTTCTGCACTCATCCTAATACCAGTACAGAGTCCTAGTGCCTTTCCAAGAAGGACACTAGGTATCTATCTATTATAGATAATACTACTTATCTATGGAGGTTTCTATTAAAAAATCAACTTTCTCTGCATCAATGAAGGATTTTATGCTACCTTCAAATGTATGTCTAAGAGGTATGTTCCAGCATTCAGAATATTGGGTGACTTAACCCTCTAACTCTCTACCACAGAAACAGACTTATTTTAGTTTCTTAACTGTAAAAAGAAACAAAACAAAATTTAAATTAAAGAAACTCCCAAAATGAAAAATCAGTTTTCTGCACCATTACGTGTGGAAGTGAGTTTTTAAATGTAATGTTATAATACTACTCTGGTATTGAGTTTCTGCTAATGAGAATGAAAATTACATCCAGACAAAAGTCCTTTGCAGCATATAAGTCAGAGAAATAAAGGGTTCTCAGGATCATCATTGCAGATCTAATTATTTACTAATGTAAGGGGTTTAAGTGATTACATTATTTACAGTATTTACATGTGGTCCCTGCCTCTCAACGGTACTCTGTACACTAGAGCAATGTGTCTTTTTACTTTTCTGAGTAGGAGAAATTTCACTGTGTTTCAGTGAAATTCACTATCAGAATTAGAACTCTGGACTGTCAGCTCACAGGGTCTATAATTTAGATATGAAATTACTCCCCTCTGAGTAAGGAAATAAAAATAATTTTATTATTAAAAAATAATTTTATTATAAAAAGCAGAGATGTATCTACTTCGAGAACCGCTGCTTCTTTCATGGCTGTAATACTTAAGTGTCTCTGGACCATTGGCACAATTTCTGATTGATTTTATTTGCTAATATGTGCTCTTAATAGACTAAATCTAAACGTTTTAGGAAATATAAGAAGAAAGGCATGGAAAAATCTGAAATAAAAAGTGGGTTAAAGTTGATCTTGCCAGCCTTCACTAGTTAGAAAAATGTTATTGCTTTAAGTTGAAACATACCCCATTGGTCTTAGAACATTTTTATGAATGACCACAACTGTAGTTTAAGCTTTTTATGAGAACTGATGACTCATTTATAAGTCTTTTTTGTTTTCTACGTCTACTGAGTTTTTGAGAGCTTGTTCTGTAACAATGATTATTTTTACAGACTTGTTCTACTAGATGCTTACTTCATTGTCCTTGGTTGATAGAAATGTTTTAAAAAGAGAGCTAAATAAAAAAAACAAAACCCCTTTTGGGAACACTGAGAGCTCAGGATTTATTTTATTCACAAGTGAGATAATCCCTTTTCTTGCAAAGAAAACTAAAGCACTGTGATGGCAAATGAAGATAGTGGCACAGTAAGATCTAGACCACAGGAATTTCTAATTTGTACTCTGTCTATTCAGCCTGGCATTATAAAATGAAGTTTTCCATTATGCCTGTTTATCTCAGAAAATCACATGCTATTTTTCAGTTTCCTTTCAAGGATCTGTGTGTCATGCAGCGATTGCTATTGACATGGGCAGCCCCATGTCAAAATTAACACCACAGGATCACACTTTCCAACAACTTCAATTAGAAGTTAGTTAAAATCACATCTATTTAAAATGAGAAAGAGGCTAGCAAAGTGAGCCAAAAATAAGCTGCAGCTACCTCAGCTCTGTTATTATTTGATGGGACAGAGAGAATAGGCAAGGAAACCATACTATGTTTGCTGTTCAGCTCCAGACACTTGAGCTGCTTGGGTATATAAGGAGTGTAGAAAATTTAGATAAGTAGTGAAGAAAGGAGAGATCTGTGAAGAGTAAGACAGATCAGCAATACTGTGAGTCAGCCTTTACAGACACTAGTGTGAGCTGCCTCGGGCAGGTGCTCTGAACAACAGCTACATTTGTGCTCCTTGAGCCTGTCACATATGCCATGTGCCACATTGGCCTTAATGTTCACACATATTTACCAATACTCTACTGCAGGCTAATTACTTGAAACTGAAGCTGAGATGCCATCTATCATTCTTCAAATAGAAATAATACTGCAGACACAGGCAAGTTAAAAGTTATCCCACTTCCTACAGGGAAGTTAAAAGGTGTACCACTTCCTACATTTATACATTTTTCCATACCACCTAAAGAGATTTCTGCTATCCAGTTACTTTAAAATAATACTTACTTTAAGTCAGCTTAAGGTGACAGTTAAATAAACCATTGTGTTCAAAATAGATAACACATTTATAGGAACTTCTTGAATATTTAAGTGAATTGAAAAGAAAGGACAGTAAACTGTGTTTTTTGTAGCTGTACTGGTTTGTGCTACTTACCTGTGATAAGCTAATATGCTTCCAGGAAGGTGATAATCATGACATAAGTTTTTAAGCAGGAGACATAACCTGGAGCAATGTCAGTTGGACGCTTCCATTGGAAAACCCTGAGAACTTCTCATTAGAGGAGCCTTCAGGAGTATGTCCATTGAATATTGACTGTACGTTGGTGATGGAAGTTAACTTTGCAGCATTGGCCCCTTGAAGCCTTCTTTGAAGTCCAAATTTTGAAACCTCATCTTTAAACTAATCGCTTGCATTTCCAACTAAAAAAATTACCCTCACTATTCTCCCAGCTGAAATAAGGTTACCTTCACTTTGCTGGGGGTGTCTTTTTTGTTCGATTAGCTGCTACCAATTGGTCTAGGCTATATAATTAATATCTCCTTACCTATGTAAGGAATAAACCTTCTTCCCTTTTTTTCAGCATATTGACATTTTTTGGCATATCTTGATTTGAAAGTTTTGTCTTTCATTGGACTCCATATTTGCTGAATCACACTACTGAATTACCTTTTTGAATTAGGTGAGATGAAAATTTTCTCTTCACTTTCACACATCATAATTCAGTAAGCATTGTCACCAAACAAGTTTTGGTATCTATCAATACTAGATACATAGCCTAATACTAACCTATTTAAATACTATATGGAATAATAGAATAAGGAGTAAAAAAATTCAGTTAAGTAGCATTTATAATTCCTTACTTTCTTGGGGTATAATATATTGAAATTTGGGGTACTTCAGTTTCTTCCATATATTTCTCTGGATTATTTTCTGCTGTCAAGAAGTTGCTCTGATTTGACAAGCAATTTATGTGAAATGTTGCTGTCATTATTATATTCTAGCTCATAAAACATTAATAAGCAAAGACAGATATGCTTCTAACTCTATGTAAACGCCTTTGTTTGTTACTTTTTCCTCCCTTTTACCACCACTAACTGTTCTGTTCAGGGAATGCCTGGTAATACTTGTTTTTAAGGTAAGGTAAGACACTAGAATCCAAAGGTGGTAGTTCACTACTTGAAGTACTGCAAAAATAAAAGAATAACAAAGTGCAACTGGCTAATGCATATTCCTGAACACCAAAGATCTTCAGCTGTACTTATATACAACTATTTCATGCTTTCCAGGTGCTCAGTTTCCTAAAATTACTCGAAGCAGTAGCCATTCATTGGCAACTTCCTTGCTCAATCAATTACTTGCAGCACCCATATCTATTATTTACCAGAAGCTTGACACACAGCCAGAAGCTTCAAAGCCAGTATTTTTCACCTCGTACCACATATGGCAGTCCTCCTTCCCAAGCCTGAGAAAAGCATCAAGAATCTCAGCCCCACCAGTTAATTTAGCAAACATCATTTACTTTTACAGAAAAATATGCTTATAGATTATAGTTTATATTTGAAAAGTGTTGCAGCTGCCTTCAGTCCTTGGTTGTGAAGCATACCTTCTGTCTAAAAACACAGAATACTTTCCAGTTAAGCAATAACAATTTTCAAACTCTGCGGTTAGCAGTTTTATAGTGTGATATTTTAGTCATTTGTGCATTGAAAAAGTAACTACAATACATTTGCTTTGTATTTAATAAACAGGAAAATGTGAGAATAAGCTGAAAAGGGTTGGGTTTTTGCTTTCTGTCTCTAGAAAGGGACAGTGTAAGGGTGTCAGGCTGTAACTGTCCATTAAGCAAGCCACACTCTCCAAAGTGGAAATTCACTACCAGCAGACTCACATACATGTTTACCATCTAAATGTGGATATTTTCAGCTGATTACAAGGCCACTTCAAAAAGCACAAACCACAGCACACGAAAACATGCAGCTCGCCACACTGCAGGATGTACTCTGGGCTGCCCTTAGGATCCATACAATTTCCTGTTCATGTATTTCTATAGCAGGCTGAGGCTGTTCAGCGGAGTGTACAGGAAGTTTCAGTCACTTATATTTCTCACTGGATATGTGCAGTGACACCTGGCATTGGTTTGTGGCACACAGATATTCAGGACTCAAAAGAGAATTGACAAAATTAGAAACTCTAATGACACTAAAAGCGAGGACTTCTTTGCTCTCTGCTACTGCAAAATTTCAGCTCAGTCATTGGGCTGTTCTGTGACTGCCCCTTACTCTCCTGCTTGCAGATTCTTGGTAATAATCAGCACCCTCTTGTGAATCTCTGCAAATATCTGGAAGCGTTACTGGTTACTGGGTAAATACAGCCCCTTTCCATTTGTCTCTGGTTCCCTTAGGGACAAACAAACAAAAGGAAGAGTACTTTTTCTCATGATGCATAATAAAATTATGGAACTCTGCCACAGGATGTTGTGGAGACCAAAATTAGAATTTTTTTTTTAATTATTTTAGATAAATGAATGAGGATAGAGCCCAGCAGTGACCATAAAGTACGATTGTCTATGTAAGAATTTACTCACAAAGTTCCTAAGCTGAGGGTATCTTGGAGAGTATACCGCCCTGGGTTTCTAGCATTGATTGTTGTCATAAGCAGGATTCTGAACAAGATAAACCTTTGGCATAAATCTGTATAAACATTTTATTTCTTTCTGCTTTTGTAATTTTTAATTTATTAAGAAAATACCTTAATTAGTACCAATGTTAAAGTATGTACAGTCTCTCAGTATGTTTCTTATTTACCTTCTCCTTTAACCCACAAACTTATTTCCCAAGGTAATGAAGCAATAGGAAATGTTACTGAAATGTCAACTTGTTCCATAAAATTATTCTCAGATTACCACAGTGGACCTTTTCAGTCTAACAGAAGATGGAAGCCATTTTTATGAACCAGAGCAGTTTTATAGGATGTGTAACAAGAGCACAGCTTGCAACACCAAAAAACCCCCCAAACAAACAAACAAAAAACAAACACAAACAACCAACCAAACGCCCACCCAAACTCCTCCATCACTCTTTAGGAAAAATCATTGCTTTTTAAAAATTGCTAAATATTGAACTGGTTTATACTTACACCACCAAATTCCATCTGTAAGAATCTACAGGAGCTGCTCTGGGACCTTTGTCAGTTTGCACAGACTGCCCAGAGAAGGTTGTCCATCATGCAATTGGCTAAAGACTTATGAATATGGACTGTTGTTAAAAGTGTAGATTGTTTTTTAGCACTAATCCACTTCACTATCTCCAGCTGAGTCAGACAGCTCAAGATCTGAAATTTAATTGAAAACAGAAACATTGAAGTGATATATTTTAAAAGTTTCTCCTTCTTCAGTTGCTTGCTTTCAGAGGTCATATTTTTCCCTCTTAAATTACCGCTCTTGATCTTGGAAATTCTTAATAACTAAACTGCTGTGAAGTAGCTGGAATGAAGTCATACAAATCCAAAAGATTGTAATGAAAGCAGAATCAGGCCTGTAGCTTCATTCTCATGTTACATTTGAATATTTAATTTCTTCCCACTCTCTCTCTAAGCACTATGCACTACCCTTCTTCCATACAAATATAGTGTTCCCTCTAACATCAGTAGAAATTGTGCATGTGACCTGTGGATGTTAACTATGTAATTTTAACTGGTAGTAATGTTATTTGCACAGTAGAGCTGTATTCATAGGTGGGAAAATAGTTCTTTTGTTAAGTACTTAATTCAGCAAGAAAACACCTAATCCAAATCACCCCCAGGAGGCACATACAGTAAAGACTATCTACTCTGCTACTATACATTTCAATCTTCTCAACTTAAAGTCATTCTTCCATTAAATACAGTCAGTCTCAATTTCACAGCATTAAACTGGTTTTGAAGGAAATAACTTAGGGTTTTGCTAAGAGAAGGCTAAGACATTTCTATGCAGAAAGATAATGATGTGATGAAAGATTGTGCTGAATACTTTTGCTTAAACATGCAGACATAAGATACATGGTCAGATGGCCACAAGGAAAAGAAAAGCTTTAAACAAAGTGTGAGAAGTGAAAAATTTCGGTGATGTAGATGAGGGAATGCAAACTATGCAGGATTATTTTTTTCAGAGAGATTGCAAAATAGAACAGGAATCAATGAGGGTGGGTGTATTTGTCAGGCAAATTTCCGTAATCCTGTAAACTGTCATCATCACTTGTTAACAAAATGTCTTGGCAGCCAAAAGCAGAGGGGAAACAACCTCCATCTTATCAATGCCTACCACCTCTTTCAGATAAATAGTTGTTGGAGATATCCTGAATGTCTTGAGTTGAACCACACTACCTCAAGCCAAAGTCTGCCAATATTGTAGTCATTAAAGTGTTTGAGCTCTCTAAATCCTCCTGCAGGTAAAACTGGGAAGATCTATTTGCAGTCACAGCCTGAGAGCAGGGTTGCAAATGCTCCTAGATCTCTTAAGAAGCTAAATATGGGCTTAGTACCAGCTAAAAGCCCAACCACCATCACAGTACATCTTCCCATGTCTTTTAAACTTCTGGAAAACATGACATTTGGGTAAGTGAAGTCAGAAATTTACTTCATTGGAGATCATGACTTCATGAAAGAAATAAAAGGAATGAATAAGCTCCTAAGAAGAATACTATAAATTCCACAATAAAAACCAGATAATGAAGCCAGTAGATAAAACTTCCATGTTAAATATGAAGACAGTAAAGACACAGGGAATGAATGACACATTTCAATTTCTGAGTTATTCTTGCACAATTCAATTGTCAGTTTGAGGGAATCTGATTTGATCGTACCAGCCCTGAATTCTCTCTCTTTTTTTTTTTTTCTTTTTTTCTGTAGCCTAATAAATATTGTGCCAATGATTTTTGGTTTTTCAAGTTGTGCTTGCACTAAAGAGTATGTTTACATACTGCTCTGATAGCTGAAAGACGTTGATAGTCCTGGGAGTTCCTTTTCACCTGGCATGAAAGACAGATGAAATGTCTAGCTCTGCCTTATATTATGAAGGGAAGGAGAAAGCCAGAAAATAATAAGAGCAGGGGTAGAGGTGAAAATTAAAGAGTGGAAAGGAGAATTAAAATTTCTACAGTTGCTTTAATGACAGGTGATTATCTGACATTTATAAATTACCTCATCTTTGAAAACTGTGTATGTTCTAGAAGGAAGTGATTATATATTTATGGGTTCTTTTGAAACCTGGAGATCCCCAACTTATTAATAATTCCCCTGATCCTTGGCAGAAATTTCACAGAGCCTTGTGCTGCTGTATAACACTTGAGGATGTGGTCCTCTATCACCAAATCCTAACAGCCATGCTTTAAAGCCTAGATGAGCATATTCAGTGGTAATCAATCTGCCACTACTGAAGGTGAAGTCTTTAATTGCATTCTTGAAATGTGATAGTTTGATATTCCTATATCACTTATTCCTTATCTGAATCACAGGAAACAAAAATCCTATTACACAATGAACAGGAACCATCAGAAAGAACTAAATGGATTCTCTGGGGAAAAAAAAACCCTGTTTTGCATGTGAAATGTAAACTCTGGTCAGTTTTGCTTCCACAATTATAATCCATGTAGGTAGTCACAAAATGATAATACTACTTTCAAGTGGACATTATGTCAGAAACCACATTATGTGGGAAAAAAGAAAGTCAGAAGCTCTAATTCATTTAAGTGATGACTGATAAAAAGCAGTTCGTTTGAAACCTGTTTTTATTGGCTGTGTCATACTATTTCTTTCAATGCTACTTTCGTCTGAAAGAATATTTTCTTAAAAATAGCTGGCTGTTTTGTAAGTATTAAACATGTCCACAGCACAAAATTGAATTGTTTTGATGAGCTTTTTAGGGTTGTTATGTGTAGACATCCACGTTATAGGTAAACAGTTTCAAAGAAATCTTATGGGGTCCAGGTCCCATTAGAACTTTAATTTTTGTAAGGATTACTAGTTCTATCTCTAAAAAAAACATCACAGGCTGGATGTCCAGTGTGTGTGTGTAGAGCTGTCTATTCTGATTTCTTTGGAAAAGTCCTCTCAGAGTTGAATGCAGTGCAACTGTTGTGCATGTGGGGTGTGACAACTCCTGGAATCAAAATATTTCAAGCCAAAGGTTTGTTTATGCAGAAAATTTGTACAGCAATTGTCCCAATATTTTTCTACTTTTCAAATAAGAAATCAGTGGGAATCAGGTACAGAAATACAGTATAGGCCTAAACCACAGATTAAAAAAATCTTATGCCTACAATGAAATTTTAGTGATATGGAGGCACATAAATTCAAGCATTTTGCTAATTTGCAATGGATTTGGCTGGGATGACCCAACGTGAGAACCCTCAGGCCATTATGTTCTCACAAGTATGTTCAAAGACTGTCTTCAGAAACTGTCCTAGTAGTTAGGATTTCAACAATCATCTCTAAAACCATTAATCATATAACAGCCCTTGCCATGGCCTATTGCATATCTAAAATCTTAAACTCACTGAGAAGTACAATGCCATCTTTTCTGTAATTTAACAGCTTAATTGTCAAGAGAAGTTAAATTGTATAATTATTTAATAACCCCTGCAAAATTAATAAACAATATTCAGACAAGAGACAAGTTCTTAGCCCTGACACATGTAATGATGGGCTGTCAGAGCACAGTCGTACTTGAGCACTTCCTCTTTAGCCTTATGAACCTTGTGCTCCTCATGGCATAATGGTCCTGCTTTAGTCATTATGGAGAATAGAGGAATAGAAAACACATTTGACCCATCCTAGCCAATATTTCTGTGGACTAAACTCTTACTTTGAAGAGGATTTGTAGGCCTGTAATCCCACAGACTGAGGAGGGAGTAGAAGCCCTGTTTTCTACTCATGTGATAGTGTTTCAAATAAAATTAAACCAAGGTAAATCAGTTTTCTGTAACTGAGTAAGTGACGGTTAATTCATGAGGAAATATCTAACAGAGTGAGACACACCTGAACTGCTTACTGTGTTTGTGCCCATGAATCATGTTCCTTAGAGTTTGATCTTTTGTTGTATGAGAAATTCAGGTATTGATCTTTGTTCCAAACCTCTCTTTATAGATATAAACTTTGGCATCTTGGAGATTCTTGTCCTGAAAGACTATTCTTAAAAATGTTCTTATACTTCATTCATATAAGAGATACAATCTTGAGACATGATGAAGAGCTTTTATACTGTAGAAGAGTATCTTGTAGGAATAAGACAGTGAACCTTCTGTAGCTTGACAAATACAATCTATAGGAAGACAAGGTGGGTATTCTGTAGTCAGTGCTGTGTATACAGTCTAGTTTGGCACTGTTAGTTCTCTGTACAATTGGCAACATTTGGCTGAAAACTACTTTTTTTT
>VWZU01004857.1:678160-778978 GCA_013397095.1 Sterrhoptilus dennistouni
AACCATTGATCTTATAACAGCTCCTGCCACGGCCTATTGGGAAGTATTAGTGAAATGACAGTATTAATGCCATTAATGCAGAATTGTTCTAGTGCCCGGGGTAAAGGAAACAGTAAACCATGGCAGTAAAGCTGTACCCTCAACTTGTAAATCTAAAGAAATATCCTTGTAAAAGAAGTGAACTGAGAGGGCTAATTCTGGCAAATTTATTTGAATGACTCACACGGTTTCCTTGTTAAGAAAAGCAACAACAACAAAAAAAAAAAAATCTACCTTTTATGCAGTAAAACAGAGTTTAGAGCTGCTCCTCCATATCTCCCATGGCACTAAGGTATACAATGAACCGTCTATGAGATATCTTAAAGTCAGAAATTAGTTCAAGTTAGTAATATTTTTCTTTTTTTCCCAGAATATAAAAGTAGAGAGCTGAATTATGCCAAGCAACACAGAATGTAATTATTTTTAGCTCTGATTCAACAGAAGATTTACAGACAGATTAGTGGTCACCAAAGAAGTATTTGCATCCGTTGTTTATGTTATGACATCTGAGATCAAAGTTAGGCTTTAAACTTTAACTTTCTGTTTTGCAAATGGATAATGAAACTGGGAAAAAAAGGTGAAGATGTGAGGGGGGAAAAGGGGTGGAGTATTAAAAACACTAAAGACAGTTTTGAAATAAAGGGGTTGTGTGGGATAAAGCCCAGAGGTTGGATCCATCAGCCTTCTGGACATTCTGCTCCTCATTCCCCAGATTAAATACACATCGTGTGTGTCCCTGTGAATCATCCCAGGGATTGTGGA
The DNA here is from genome assembly GCA_013397095.1 of Sterrhoptilus dennistouni. Classification (NCBI taxonomy): domain Eukaryota; kingdom Metazoa; phylum Chordata; class Aves; order Passeriformes; family Zosteropidae; genus Sterrhoptilus; species Sterrhoptilus dennistouni. The sequence continues at coordinate 678,962 of VWZU01004857.1, forward strand.
AACTCTCTCTGTTTAAACTGAGGCCTGGATTGGCCTCAGGCTTTGCTGAATGTCCAGCTTTTACAGTACCGTGTCCAGTGTGCTTAATTCTGTGTAGCCATGGAGACAAAACATTTCTGTGGTGAACCTAACAAAGTTAGTACTGAGTTGTAGTGGCAGAAACAAGTCCAGTGAAAACCAGCAGTGGAAACTAAGCCAAAATAAGGATTCTTTCTGAGGAGATGTTAAGGGTTTTTAAGTAAATATAAACCTTTGAGTAGCCAATTCTAACTAAGTTGAGGGTCTCTTTGAAGAGACAATTGATATACATTCCTACAGTCATAGAAAGGACTACTAACTACCTTGTAAAAGAGTAGATCACCAACAGGCAGAAAACCACTACCAAACATCTACTCAAACCACTGTCTTTAATGAGATCAAGATTAGCCTTTCATGCAGATAGCTAAGAATGAAAAAGAAGAAAGACTCCGCTGGTTTAACTGCACAGCTCAGAAAATTATTAATGGTCAGGACATCCCATCATAATTGGCTTGCTTGCAAAATACCACACAAGTCAGTGCAAATAAAGGCATTTCCATTTATCAGATTTTGGAGAGTTTGATGAAATAATTTACTGGCTTCTCTTCAGTTCATGTGGCCTGATCCTGTTCTGAGACCTCTGTGAGTGCAGACCATGTAAAAAATGAATGCTCACAATTTCAACTTGTATACAAATGTACCAGTACAGTCATATTCACACTTGATAATACTGATCTGCACATGTGTGCAAAGGCTGGGACTGAGACCTCCTTCCTCTTTTTCAGAGAACAGAAGTCGTAAATTATATCAAATTGTCTCTGTCTAAAGTTGCCTGGCTATGGTAAGAGTTGGGCTCATGTGTAGACTGACACTGCCATCTTGACATTATTTATGGCTCTTCTTGGGCACAGTTAAATTAGTAGAAATTGAACAGAGACAAAATGTCATTAGCTGTGAAAACCAAAAAAACTTACCAGAAATACTTTCTTTCTCTCAGCACTCATTAGCATATTACTGTTGGTATTACTTGGAAAGAGTGTAAATAAGGTAAAAAAAGATCTAAAGAAAAGGTTGACTTTAAGTTGGCATTGTCTTATAAAAATATTTCTAATCACTGTGTGGATTTAGATTATTATGGAATGTTCTGTTCTCTTAATTGAAAATTACATTAGATTTGACTGGATAAGAATATTTGGATTATTTATTTATGTTGGAAAAACTATATGAATTTAAATTTAATTTAATGAGCTAGCGAACTTTTCCTTTAATGGTATTAAAGTTTCATTAAATCTGAGAAGAAAATGGAATTTTAAACAAAATTAGGAGGACAGTTAAAATATCTAATTTAATCTGATTTTGGAAGTTACCATAAATACAACATAACTGTCATGTTGTGTCATCAGTTCTGATGTTGTAGGTTTTTCTTTTTTAAGTGAAATGGCCTATTTCTAGCAGAAAGGCTGGCTTGCACTTTGAAATTCAATGTATTTATCTAACACAATTTTCTGAGTAGAAACCATACTGTTTCATTTTTAAATAACCCATAACTTCAAAATAATTTAAAAGTATTCAAGAGACAGTAAAACATCTTTTTGTGTTTATATCTTATTATGCATAAAACTATTCTGGAAGGATATATATAGCAATTAAAATTTACTCAATTTCTTATTAAATTATCATAGTTAAATAACTCCTTCCAGTACATTAAGGGGTCTACAAAGGAGCTGGAATGGGGCCCTTCATCAGGGAATGTAGTGATAGGATGAGGAATGGCTTTAAATTGGAAAAGGGGATGAATTAGATTTGATATTAGGAAGAAATTCTTTGTTGTGAGGGTGGTGAAGCACTGGAACAGGTTGCCCAGGGAAGCTGTGAATGCTCCATCTGTCTAAGTATTCAAGGCCAAGGATGGATGGAGCTCTGGACAAGCTGGTGGGAGGTATCCCTGCTCATGGCAGTGGGGGTGGAACTAGATGGTCTTTAAGGTCCCTTTGAACCCAAAACATTCTATGTTCCTATGATTTGTTATTAAGCAATCATTTTGCTGAGTTACCAAAGGGCAACTATTCACAGCATCCCAGGAATTATAAATTGAATAAAGCTATTTGGACATCTATTTCCTTCCTTGAAAGCTCAGAATTATTTCCTAAAGTATATCCCTCCAAATAATAAGTCTGCCATAGCTAATTATATACTGTATGTTTGATTTTTAGCATTCAGCTCACTCTTCTCAATAAAAGCTTTACAGTTCATGCACAAGTAGAATAGGCTTTAAGCATAAAAGAAATAGAATTAAATACCAATCTGATTAACTTTTCAGGTCTCAGAAAGCCAGTTTATATTAAAAATCCTTCTTACCACACTGGCTTTGTGAACCATGTGCTAAAAGGTGGGGATTATGAAGATCTGTTGCAGCAAAGGAGTCGAACATTCTTCAGCTGATTCGGCTGATGGGCAGTTTGTGCCAAGACTCTCTGCCATTCTTAAACATGTCATTGAAACACATCCACCACTGAACTGTTCTTCATATTTATGACTGGTCATTTCAGTCCTTTACATGTCACTAATAATTTGTCTGAAGCATCTTGACAATAAAAGGGCAAATGGGGCTGGCATCATATTTTAATCAGGCATGGAAGAGTTCCATTCACATTAATGACAATATTTGTTTATTAACCAATACAAAACAGCACTGAAATAAAAAGCAACTGGTAGAAAACCTTTTTTCTATCAGCAATTATGTGACATATAACTGCAGCTTTTTGGTTTTGATTGTTCACACAGTGCTTCCTTTAGAAATGTGTTAACATATTTTCACAATGAAATTAGGACTGCCTTATGAAGGAAAGTTACTGGGGCAGCCCATGTTTCAGTTTATTATTTTACAGCTGTATCAGAGACTTCTTGTCAGACAAGTCAGCAGCCTTGTGGAAAGCTCACAGAAGCCAGGAAGCTGTAAGTTCCAACGTCGCTTGTTTTTTAGCCACTCCTTGTATTTAAAAGTGCTTTGTAGTTAGTTACTAAACAGGGACTCACACTCTTAATTTTAGCAGTGGATGAGTTATCAGTGTGAGCCTCCTTTTACCTGATAATTTCATGGACTCATCTGTTGAACACAATCTTTTCTGGCAGGATGGAAACAGAAGCTATTCCTCAGATACTATAGAGCTAACTGTCACATACAGGAGTACAATGTCACCACCAGGAAAGTGAGGAATGGATTAAACTTTTGTTTTGAGCTCTCAGGAATAATCAGCTCCAACCACCAGTAATCCAGAGTCCACATCCCTTCTGCATAACAAAAATAGAAGCAGGATTATGAATGCATCACATTCACATATAACTAGGTGAATCCCTGATCTGCACTGAGTATCTGGGAGTTGATACAAGATTAAAAAACTAGGCTACTTTTACTTTTACTCATACATTGTTGTAATATTGAAAAATAAATCTTTTGGGAATTTTGGTAGTCCAGTTAGAGAGATTTCTTTATGCTTCCTGCAAAAATCTGCTTTCACTCATGAAGGTATGTGGTTCGCCAGTGAAAAGCTGTGCCCCCATGTGTAAAGGGGGATCTTGCAGTAACAGAGACTAACACAGATGTTAACAAGAGTGTGAAGGAGAGGAAATAGAATCACATTTTCTAAACACTCAGCAGTATGTTTGGATAAGGGATTTTCATCTAGAGCAGAGTTTTGTAGTATATTTGAGAATTTTTTATCTATCTCTTTTTGGCAATTAGAAGAGGTCCTACCTGGAAAAGTCATTCAGATCAGTCAAGCTATTGCAGTGTTCCAGCTGAGCCTCTACTCACACATGCCACAGATTTGGGGATGATGATGAGGAAGATGTTTTTATGCCATGACCTTCTCTCATGTAGCAGCAGTGGACTGCAGGTCTGCTTGGAATATCCCCTTTTTTGGGATGCCATGAAAGCAGAGATCTTTCTTCCATCCAGCTGCGAAAGATCTGCTTTTGAATGGCAAAGAGGTAAAAAGATAAGCTTCAAACAAACCCCCAACACCTGACCTTTCAGGAAGTTCAGTTCTCTACTGGAACTCTGCAGCTCATTTTACATAATCCTTTCTGTATTCTTCCTTTTAAGGCAAATATCTTTGTGGTGGCCTTGCAGTCCACTTGCAAAGAAAGAAATGAAGTCCTATTTTCCTATTTTTTGTCTTTACACTGACACAAAGAACAGTGACACTATTTCCAGTGTTATTACACTGAAATCCATTAAACATTCTACACATTGTGAAGAAATTTACACCTCCCCTTCCCTTTTCCTGCTGGGAATTTGTGGTAGCATGGTAATTTATTTCAAGTTGAACAGAAGCATTTCTGTTTTAGTTTTCTTTTCATGTCTAGAAGTTAGAAGTTTAGTCCAAATGTAATAATGGCTAATAATCCTTATGTCCATGCTTGCACTAAGGTCAGCAGCATACTTTTCACAAGAAAATAATCTTGAATAGCACGTTAATAAGTTTACAGTAAGTAAAAGCCCCAGTGCTTGGTTTTAGAGCAGATTAGAATTGTAGCCAGCTAACAAAAAATAAAATAAAAGCATTCCTCTTGGCTTTGAGAAGATATTTTTACCTGTTCTGGAGCTCAGAGTCAGAAAGGAAAGCCTCAGGAATGAAATCCTGGACAGATTTTGGCCATCTGCAATACCTCCCTTGACTTTAATATGTCAGAATTGCAGACTTCTCGTGCCATCCCCTCTCCCTCAAAAACTCTATGTCCTAAACCCCTATTATTTGACCTGATGGAAATTGAAAACACGACATTACCTGAATGCAATGAATTGTTTCCAAATGAGACAGGGATGCATTGGGGAATCAGGAGTTTCCTGACCTGTTGCCCCCAGGTCTCTTGTATGGCTCAGTTGGCTTTAGCACTCTTGTCTCCCTCATGGGATCAAACCTTCAGGCATGGCACAGAGTTAACCTGTTTCTATCAGTGTCGATATCAGGCATGGGGAACCTTTGTCCTGAAGAAGAGAATGTTTCAGAACATTTATTTTTCAATGTTCTTATGGCTTATATTTAGATTTTCTTTGCTCTGGGCAGGAGTTTGCAGGTGATGTTGGCATTCATCAAATGTCTTCTGCAGTAACCAACGCAGTTTCCATGGGTCCTCCAGGAGCAGCAGATATGACTTTGCCAGAGTCATTTACAGCATTTCTTTAATACCTGACAGGATTTTTTTATCTCTTTCCAGTAGTGAAGAATTTGCTGTGCTGTAAAGTTTTGACTACAGGGCACAAACATTATTGCCAGCTATTGGGCAGAATGTGTAACTGTTAACATGATTGCAATCTACAGTTCAGTGAAACAGCTGCCAAGCCTTCCTTGGGATTAATGAACACCTTGTTCTCTACTATTATAGTACACAGTGTGATAGATATGAGCATTATTGATGTCAATTCTTCTTTCGATCAAATAGCCGTAGTCATGGGAAATGTTATCCTAATTCATATATCTTCTGCACATGTGGTTAAACTAATGACTTGAAAGTCTGCATTTATGTACAGCAACTACAAAGTCAGTAGAACACATATTTTTCCTTACCCATGAAGGAGAAGAACAGTACCACATGGCTATCATTATGAAAATGACATTGAAGTAAAAACCTGTCTTGGAATACTTGAAAGTTTAAGAATATCTATATTTGATTTTAAGCCCCGGTCATCTCTGATTCTGAAGAGTTACAGCATGCCTGAAAGGCCTAGGATATTTTCCTTTTATTTAATAGTCCTGTTATTCTGATATGTTGGTTTATTCAATATATTTTTTATTACATTGTAAATGCTTCTGGGTTATTACTAAACCACCCTGCGTACTGTGGTTTTACTTGGCAAGAAAACATTAGTCTTATTGTTATGCATTGACCTACTTGGGATTTATTGTAAAATTAAAAGTATTGTAGAAGGAAGAACAAGAGAGCAAAACCAGTGATAAATGTTAAGAATTCACGTAATATCTGAGTGAAGTACAGACTTGTAATGACTGGTGTGTCTCATCTTTGACTCATGGCTCTGTGTTTTCACTACATTAATCATGCCAGAGGGGCTGTCACTTCATATTTGTGAACTTTGAAGGTCCGTCAGGGCAAGGGCCTGTGCATGTTCCTGGATTACAAATCGGAAATGACTGTGATCATTATCACTTTGGGCACAGGGACACTGTGTAGAAATTTGCAAACAAAAGTAGCAACTTAATCAGTGACAGAGTGAGCCTGACAGCTTCCCTGCCACTTTGCTGGGAATGCGGGAGTGGCATGGGTGCCAGGACTCCTGGATCACCATAAAAATATATTCATATTTAGATTATCGAAGGACATATCAAAGACATGTGAACAGTTTCTTGCTACTAAAAAATAATTAAAACTATTCCTCTTCACTATTAGTATAATTATTTGAATTTGTATTGAACTAGCATGAGTCTTAAGCAATTAATGTCTAATTGTGGCCATCAAGTATAACGTTTGCAAATACATGCTTGGTGGCTTCTGTTTTCGCTTCTAAAACCAGATGTATTTTCAAATTTCTGCATCCAAAATGCCCATCTCTTTGTCTGCCAATCCATTTCTAATTTATGTGGCTGTTCCTTTATCATTTGTTTTGTCTGTACTGCATGAGTGCTCATGGACAGACTTGGTAGACCAACTACAAATTTGTTTGTCCTATCTTTATTAAGAACAATAGAAACTCTATGTCAGCCATAAAAAGAGAAACTACTGACAACGGGTTAGCAGACATATAATTGAAGGTTGAAAGCTTCCCCACTTTAGCTCATGATTTCATGACTTACAAAAGAATGCATCACAATAACATCCTCTTCCAGGAAGAGCTGTGATTTTGATAAACTGAAGTAGGAGGGAATATTCTTGCCAGGTCCTAAGAAAAAAATAAGGGGGGAAAATGCTTCTCCTAAAGTAAGGCTTTAGGACAGAGACTCTTCCATCATTCCTTTTCATTTGTCTCCTCTTTACAGTAACTTAAGTGCAGGAATATGTCCAAAAGATTTTATTTTCAGATTTTTCCCTAAATTTAAACATTTGAAATGGATTTTATTCTTCAGAGTTAAATTAAAATAGAGAGTTTCAATCCAGTTTTCTTGTTATTACTGCTGAGTCTGTGCTCAGTATTAAGCACAGAATAGCCCAATACTGCTCCTCATTATTGCAATTCCAGTATGGTTATTCCTTTAACAGTTAATGGGAATAAAAATTCTTATTTCCACTACATAAGCTCTCTAGAGAAACCCACAGTTCTACATTTTTCATTCGGAGACTGTGGCATTCAAGGAGTAAACTCAGGGCAAAGATTTGATCCCCGTAATCATATCCTGAATCTTGCTCCAACAACTGGGGATGAAAAAGATTGTATTAGCACACTTTTACTAAAACGAAATCTGATTGCTCTCTTTCAAAATCTCAAGAGGAATGTAATGAAAAGAGGGACCAGAATTGTCTTTGTATGCTTTGGCTGCTCTCATATTTCCTATTAAAAAATGTCTTATCTTTCTATACAACTATTAAAGCCATAAAGGGATATATATCTCAAACTATATAATTTCAGATAAACCAAGGCACTTTTATCTTATTAGGTTTCTTGTCTTTTCTACAGGCTGATTTAAGTACACAATATTTCATTATGTTGTTTAGTGACTTTTAGTTATTTCCAATGCTACTTGCAAAACAGTTTTTATAATCTATTTAGTGGAGTTAACTAATCCTTATTTTATGTGTACATACATATATGTGCATATGTAAATGCGTGTGAATGTGTACTGAATATGGAACAGTTTCACTCTGACGTTTTTATGCTTTTTTGTGATTTTAATAATTATTGGAAAAAAGTACTTGGCAAGACTTTTATTTATGTATTTTAATACACTGAAATCTATGAGGGCAATCAGATCCATCAGCATGGGAGGAAACCAAATTTTTGAGGGCTGCACATATTTTGGAAGAACCATCTCCCTGGTATGCAGTTACACATTCATTACAGTGCTGAGAATTATAGGTATGTCTGGAGGCACTTAGAGATTAATGGGTATATATTGAATTTCAAGAATGGGAAAAAACGGTGTTAGAGTTTGTACTAGCAGTTAACTTTTTTTATAGTGCTGTGGGAAATTGAAGCTCTTAGTTTACTACTACAGATTTTTCCAGAAATTTCATTTATTTGTATTTCTTATATGTATTTCTTAAAATTATGAAGTGATTCCAGTGGAGATACATCAATTTTTTAATGTCTGTACTAAAACTAAGGTAAAAATTGCCATGTATCTAGAACATCTATCATTTAAGTGCTTATGCCCAGATTATTGTAATAAAAGTTGAGAACCATAAATATAGCCAAAATTTATAGGACACAAATGAACATTGCTGCCTACATAGATTAAACCCCATAATTTAAGAGCTATTATGAGTACACTCATGATAAATCTATGCACATAAATACTGTGTGTGAGAATATGTAAACTCTTGTCTGGATATTAATTCCTTATTGACTGAAGAAGTTCAGCAGATTACAGATTTCAGCCTCCCTGGGCTCTGCAGGGGAATGGATTTTACAGCAGATAGATGTTTTGCTCTTTGCTGTATTAGGTACCAATGGACAGGAACGTTTTTTCTCAATATTAACTAGAATCATGGTGTTGAAGTCAAATGCTGAATACAAGACATAAGGCGTAATGAAATAATACTTGCCATAATTAGGCAAGGAAAAGAATAAAGAGACACGGTTCTTGATTAAAATATTAGTATATTTTTTAGTCTGAATAGAATTTTTATAAACATTTTTTTGCTAAGTAAGATACGTTGAGGTGAGGAATCTCATTTGCTCACAAATACCTTTTCTAAGTCCACTCAGCTGCTCTGTCTTGTCAGAGGTTTCATTGAGTCAGAAGTTGGCAGCAGGATTCTCTGCTCTCAAGCAGACCATGAAACATTTTGTCCATGCAGGTTTGTTCTGTTTCTATTTTCCCATGAGTTTTGAGGTAAAGTTAGCTGTACAAACACTAATTGTGGGCACACACTGTTCCTGCACTTTATCCATTTTTTTGAGCAAGGCAAAACTCTACCATGATTCAGTCCTTACCAGGTGCCAGTGACACATCACAGGATAGGGAGTGCACAATACGATTTACATTTCCTGTAACAATCAAACTTGAGGAAGCTTTCATTACTCCCTATCACCTAGGAAAAGATCTGAAATAGATCTCCTCACCGGTAGGTGATTTATGATAGAAGCACACACACAGAGGATGTGAACATGTAGTGTGCAGATCATGAGTTCTGGTTAGTGTTATAAGATTGATGGGATGCCTAGAATGGATGTTATGTTCATCTCTCTGGGATGAAGGTAAAAATAATTATTTGCCTGGAAAAATGAGGAAGTTGTGTTATGGACCAGGGGACATCCTTGAGTTCCTGTACACCCAAGAGTACTGAAATTGCAGTATTTGCAGTGGTTTCACTGCACCTAAACTTATGATTTATGCCATCTAAACTTCCAATTTAAGCTTTCAAAAAGGATTAAAAACTGAGACTTTGTTGGCATAATTTATATAATATATAATTTACTGGGTGTTCAGTTGACTTTGAGTCTTCATATCAGGTTAATGAAAGGCAGAACAGCAATCTGCAACCTGCACAAGAAAGAGAGAAAAATGATAATAAAAAAGAATTTTTGACATTTTCACCAGGAAGATCCTAAGACAGAACTGAAGAGTGAAGGCAGAGCACATAAAAATGAATAAAAAGATTCAGCTTCTGTGAGATATATATATATATATAAAACATGAAAAAAAATCTTGTTGAAACACTAGAGCAGAAAACCTTTGAGTCTTAATTTCACAACCTTTCTCAGAAAAGTGTGCCCATATGTCATAGTGATGAGTCTCAGAAACCAAGAAGAATTAAAAATAGATTAAGTAGTACAATGTTAAGTCAATATAATATCTCCTATAACACATATAGATTCCAAACTTTATTCCAGCTTCCCAGGTTCATTGAAAGTTTAGATATAAGCTGGCAGAGCAATATAGCAACCAGAACTATTTATGCAGTTCAAGATTACATTTTTCAAGAACCATATGCAATGCAGTAAGGAGATATTTTAGTGGAACTAATTTTGATTATGTCATATGTGCATAAGCTAGGAATGAGCCAAAAGTTGTTTAAATATTCTTCTACACAGAAGTTGTTCCAAAATTAGTGTTTCTAAAAAGTAGACCTCACCAAAAGTATATTTGCTGAAGAAAATTAATTAGTTCCACTCCTAAATAGAAAATTATTTTTTAAAAAAATCCCCACAGATGTTAATGTTTTTAGGGTGATATGACAGATGTTGAATTTTTCTTAACTATGTCTTCTCTTTCAGTGTATATTGAGGATGGTTCATATTTTCAGTCAACCATAAAACCAAATGAATTTAGTTTATAGAATTAAGTGGTTTATAAAATAATAAAGAAAAATATCATTCACATATTAACAAAATTTATAAATGTTAACATTCAACAAGATAATTCTTTGAACCAGAAATATTACTAATCAGTAGAAAATGAGAGCATATTGTTATAATTAAATGCTATCAGAAGCTTCCTTGTGGGACCCATTTAACCATGTTTGATGTGATTCTGTTATGCTGCTCATTGACTTTATTAAGCCATAAGGTTAAAAAATGGGTTGTATAAGCTAATATTCATACAAAAGTATTTGAAATTTATTCCTAAATGTATTATATCCTTTTTTAGAAGAGGTAGTTACTGGCATTTCAAGTGACAAATTTCATTCATATAGATTTTTTGAGTTTTATGTCTAGAAATGGCTAAGCTTTTAGAATGACATAAAACTTCAAAATGAAACTGAAAGTATTTCTTGCCACATACTTAATGAGGAGCTGACATTCATATTTGAATATTACCCTATTGGGTAAACCTAGATGGGGATGTTCCTAAACACCTTGAAACAAAGAACTATGCGTTGCCCATATCTTGCATTTCCATTCATAATAAAAGTACAGTAATTAATAAAAAAATACTTCCCGTTTTGGTTTCCTAAGATTTTAGTGGGATGCCACACAGCATATTCTTCCATCATCGTTGTTACTGCCAGATACATTTTATGTACTTAACTGAATAACATAAAATGGTACAAAGGTGCCAAGACACCACTGCCACAACCTTGGATATCGGCAAATTCATTGATTTTTTAGAGATTACAGTTTTGAAAGTAGCCTAATAAAAGTAACTTGAGTTTAATATATTTCTGCCAGTTTATAATTGCAGACATAGTTCATCAAATAATTTCTCAGATGGTTCTGGTGAGTGCCACCCAATGGAGGAATATTCATACAAACTTCCTCAATGAACGTCCTTTTTTGATTGATTTTCGTCTATCCAGAACAGTTCCTTTTATTTATATCATTATGTGTGGCTTGCTTTACTTGGTTTGGTTTTTTGTTTGCTTGGTTTTTTTCAATTTTTGTGGTTTTAATTCAGGAGGCTCCTCTGTTTTCTTGATGTCCTTCAAAAAGTCTAATTAGGAGATGGGCTTTCCAAACCTCTTCTCAGTTCAATAGAGATTTTACTATGGAGTTTAATTCCAAATATCAAGCCTGCAAGCTTAGGTCTGAAGCATAGTGATAAAAAAACCTATGAATAACGAAATCAATATACCTAGAAAGAACTATAAAATGACATAATTTGTCTGATCTTTACCTGAAGTAGTCTTCATAGCAATGGACTTTTCACAGTTCACTCACAGAAGAACCCCTACCAATATTTTATTACCTACACTGTTAGAAAACTTTTCATGTAATGTGTAAAAATTAAACTTCCAATACTGAAGCTTTATGAATGTGGGAAAGAGGTTATTCACTTTCCCTTTCCATTTTTGTGTTAGTCCAGTAAGTTATTTTCTTGTTAGTCTTCCTACAAATCTAAGCATTTCTAAGCCTTTAATTTTTTAGATTTATGACAACTCTTGGTACTCTCTACACTTTTTCTAAATAATGTTCATCTTTCTTGAATTACAACACACAGAACTAAAAACAAAACTGCAGACACTATACTGATGCTGAATGCAACAGAAAGATTACTTTATGTGTTTTGGAATAACGTCATACGTCTGTTATACCTGATTTCTTCCGACAAAAAGATGTCTGGTCTTTCTATGAAGAGGAAAACCTGTTTGATTTAGGGTTTCAGCTTAAGCTAGCTGAAAGATTTTTCTACATTTATAGCACACTTTTATTTCACTGAAGTTTGCTATAAACCCAAGCTCAACCTCCACGAGGACGAGTGTCATTAGTATATTAGAAATCAACCAGACAAGAAATCTTAGTATCACTCAGCTGGGGCTGAATCAAACAGTGTTTAGTCATTGTATGAGGAGAATGCAGCTGTGGTTTCACTGGTCACAGTGGAATTACATCTATTGAATTATGCCTTATAGCCAGACAGTAAGCATATGGTATGTCAAAGATTCAGACATTCAAGGAATCAAAAGTTTAAGGAAAAGTATAATTTGTGTGTTTGGAACATTTGGTTTGGAAAAAACACTCCAATGTTTCAGTTCAGAAATGAACATACATTCCCTGCAAGTCATTGTTTGTTTCTCTGTCAGGAACAGAATTTGGAAAACCACACTATTGTGATTGAGTGTTGAGATATAAAAAAATATCTGAGCAAGAGGTCAAAATTATGAATTGCAATATTACAGAAATTTATGAACATGCAAAACCAAGTACAGAGCAATTGTGCAAGTATTATGCTATTATTTACTTTTATTAATGTGCAACTGAAAAAACTAACAGGCTTATTTTCTTGTTGTTTTAAGGCTAGAAATCTGGGTACATTTAATTAAAAAAAAAAGGAAATACAGTTTTTACAGTCAGCTTTCCTCATAAGTGTTTGACTACATATGGGGTTTGTGGATTAATTTTCTGGTTCCTCTTAGAATTGAAACCCACAAATATATTTCATAACCAATGTATTTCATAAGCAGTATATTTCATAAACAATGATTTTATGAAAGTCCCATATACCACATATCCCAACATGCCTTTCTATGTGTCCAATTGTGTAGCAGTCACTTAAAGCTTTCACTTCAGCTTGCAAGGTTGTTGTCATAAATTTACTGAAGTTATCCATATAGTCCTGTATAATCTTAGTGCAGGTAATCAGGTAAGGTTGTTTCAAAAGTGATACAGATTAGAATTTTAACGTTTGTGCATTATTCATTGCCTTTATGTGGCATCCATGTTCATTTTCCTTCATTCCCAGTAATCATAGACCAACAGCAATTGTGCAAGAATTGTTGTTCTCTACTCATTGGATTTGTAATACATGAAGGTTAAATCATTGCAAATTTGCCATTTTATCAAATTTTCCTCATTAAGAAATAGCCTATAGAATATATTTTTAAATAAACGCAGTATTGGCTTTTTTGAATACATGAATAAAATAATTTTCTCAGTGATAAAGTCTTTCCTAACAGCTTTCTGCTTCTTCAAAACTCAAAAAATTCTAAGGTATCCTATATGTTTCTACTTCTTCTGGCTTATTCCCAGTAAGACTGTTTGTGTATTTAGAAAACACAAATCACATCAAATGTCATTTTTATATCTCACTCCCTGAGGCAGTGTGTCACCGTGGGGAGGTATGACCTTCCCTCAAACAGAAAAACAAAGAAAGAAGGATTGACCTTTCATTGGCTGGGTTGTGGTGTAGCATTACTAGTACTTATCTGTGTTTGCAAAGCAAGACAACACAAAACCACTCTTACAAAATAACACTGGTCATTGTCTTTCTGTATTTCCAAATGAGGTGCAGTCTGTGGCAGGAGTACAGTCTAGTGTTAGTTTAACTTGTAGTCTTGTTGTAAGGCATTGTATGAAAACATCTTCTGGATATCATACCAATTGTTCTTACCTGGGACCAATATTATTTGATCAAAGGAAAAGAAAAAGCTCTTATTTTATTTATAAGCCCTCTGTCACAAACACTTATCATTACGTAGACCCTAAGTTACAGTTTCCATTTTAATAGTTCTGTTACTGTTTGGGAGGTTTCTATGAAGTTTATTCAATAGACATTGTCCAGAAGAGGCTAGATACTTTTAATATATAATCCTCTGGAATGTTTATTAACCAATACTGAACCTTCTGACAGTTTTATTTCTGAGAATGTTACAACGTTCTTATGCATCCCACTGGTAATTCAGCATTACCCACAACTCCTCTGCAATGTAATGAGTCTTTCTGAAAGCAGATGCAGCCAAATTAATAACAAGGACATCAATTTGCTGTGGAAACCCATATAGTTAGAGGGTTGGGATAATACGAAAAAAATGCAGAATATAATTCTGCTTCACTTTTGCAAAAAAAAAAAAAAAGGAGCTGAAATAAGTAGATACAGTAATTCAAGCAGTTGTTTAATTCAGAGTCTCTGGAGGAATTGAATTTAAATTAATTATAAGATGAAGGAGTTCGAGAAAATTATTTAAATCCCTAAATGTTCTTTAATTTGCTTGTGTGAGTAGGTGTGCAGGTGTCAAATCTTCTGTGAGGCCACCCTGCAAGGATCCTTTTATCACCTAGTAAATAGATGCTATTGCTCTTAACTAACCAGAAAGAAAGCTCAGTTCATACCCTTAATACAAGGCCTCCAGAGAAGGGAAGGCTTCAGATGAAATTCCATGCTTGGTCATAATGAACCTGGTAAATTGTTGGCTTCCTGCAATAAAAGTAATAGGTGAAATCTTGGCCTATTGAAGCCAATGGGAATTTTGGCATTGATATTAGCAGGGCCAGTATTGCAACCAATAAATCTGCTGAACAAACCAAAAGACATAGGTGAAGGGAGGGAGGAAGGAAGGGGAATTAATGAAACAAACCACCTATATTATTTCAGTCCTTGTTCAACCTCCCTTAGCCTGAGTGAACAGCTCTTGATACTCCAGAGATGTGCTCACAGAAACTATTGTGGTGATATTCTGAACACCAAATATTTACAAAACCATTTAATGAGTAATTCTGAAACAGGAAAGTCAGCTCTGTTGTTATAATGAATCAGTCTCAGATTCAATCTGAGGTTGTTTTAGGGGTGAGTAACCAAGCGCAATTGCCAAAGACTGGATACCATGGGGACAGTGTTAGACTGGAATAATTAAGAGTATGAGTTATACAATATGCTTCAATCTATGGTTGTGTTCTTGCTAGTCAAAACTGCTGTAGCTCCATACAGATGCAATCACAATCACAATCCTCTCTGTAATGTGACTAAAGTAAAAGGCAGAGAACATTACTTAAAATTTTCTTTTACTATTTATATTTCTATCTGTGGACATTTTATTTTTATGTGAAAACATCTAATTTTTGATGTATAATAAATGCAGTTACCACTTTTGCAGGGGGTTTCAGAGGCATCCACTGCACGTATGCACTACATTCCTCATGTACAGCGAGGCAGTTTCAGAAAGCTCCAGGACAGCAAATCAAGCACAGACATGCTATGTTCCTATCTGCAAACAAAAATCTATATGTGAAGAAATGTGTGAGTTTGTAACCTGTCATGAGCAGTACCATGATTGGACCTGTGTTTCATTAGGAAGCAAAATTCATCAGAGAAATAGAACTTCTTGTTGAAATGTTCCAGAATCAGTCTCCATATTCTGGACCTGAATATGGAAAAGGACAATCACCCAATCAGTGGGGCTCATTCACAAGGACTATTTGCAATCATGAGATAGTTTGGGGGAAAAAACCAAAACTATTTAGAAAAATGAGAAGCAAATATTAATTAAAAATATCTTATGAGAAACAGTTATACAGGCAAAATACTTCTGAAAATAAAATAATGTTATAGAAATTCAATGGATCAATAAAATCTCCCTTGAACCAGCATAATATCTGTAAAATGTCTCGCAGTAATAAACTAAATCAAAACATTAAACTTACACCGGTAGTGGAAAATGGTTACATCCATTGTAGACATTACTTTGCAATACACAGTTTTCTTTGGCTGTTAAATCTCATTTAAACATTTATCAAAGTATTCAAAAATAAATTTGACCAACCTCTTAAAACACTCTCCAAGTTTCACCCAGAGTGGTTACCTGGCAATTCAAGCAAACTTTTTGTTTTCTGAAACTGTAGGACATCCACTTTAGTTTTGACTATGATGGTTATTATTTCTTCAGGCTGGGATAAACAAACAAACAAATAAAACATCAACAACTGTCTTATGAAGAAAGTACTTTATATTGTGGCAGTGTCCTCTTTTTGTAATAATGTCCATAAAACTAGTAGGTGCACATAAATGATCAAACTTGTAATAAATATTTTGTGAGTTCAACTGAAGTGACTCATTAGAATATCCAGCAATGGTGGCCCTTAGGCACAGGTATACCTATAGAAAAAATGAAAGCAGCCATTCTTATTAATCATACTATACCTGACTACCATTCCTTTTTGCAGTATTTAAATCAACTCCATCTGGTTCTTACTATTTAGTTGTGCAACTTAGCTTTCACAGTGAAATATGTTTGCTGCTACAGAAGCCAGTCAATGTGATTAACAGTATTAGGTTAAACAGTTGCTGCTTAGGTCTAAAATCAGCTAACCATAAAGAACATCAACTGCAAAACAAAACTAAGGACTAAATCTTCACTGAGTCTAAACCACCTGGACTCCAACTGGTTATTTCAGTAGAAGGTATTGAAAGCTGTATTCTGGGCCACCTATCTTTATGTTAAAGCTTTATGGAGGACATCAAGCCAGAACGAGGCTTATATAAGTTTCCTTTTTAACTAAAACCCAAACTGCGTTAAACCATGACAATAACAATCTCATCATACTGTAGACTAGCCCTGGGTTTATGGCCTGCTGTGGCAGGGCAAGGACACTGTCAGCTAGAAGTTTACCTACATAAACTAAAACAAACTGTAACAAAGAACTGTACCCTCTCTCAATTTATTTAGAGGGTCCTAGTTCAGATTCTGTTCAACAATTTGCCAAGTCAAACCAAATATCGAGACCAAAGAAGCAAAGTAACAAACCAGCTTTTTGGCCAACAACTTCCTTCTTTTACTGTCATGACAGTGTCACCAGTCCTTTAAATTTTTGATCTCAATTAAACTAAGTTGTGTTTATTGCTGTGCTTATTGCTATGAAAATTTTTTCTGGGGACTCAAGCAAATAAAAAATCATATTCCTGACTGACAATGACAGACAGAAACCAAGGAATGTAGGATATGGTAGGATCTCTTCCATTAAAGACTCACATGTAAGTTATGATGTACAAATAGGGTTTGATATTTTCCCCTGGTGTGCTTTGCTTTTTTAGGGTTTCATTTTGAAGCTGCTGTGATATCTCCATTATATGATCACTGCAACTTTGACACAGATTAAGGCAGGGCCTGCTCCAACTCATGCCAGCAGACCAAGATACTTGGAAAAATCTTGGAACTCTGACTGAAAGGGGAATATAGTCAGATACCTACCACAATAATCATATGCTAAACTGAGACTTGGGATCCCCCTTAATTAAATTAAAATTTCTGCTTTTGACAAGAATGCCAGCTATGCACCCTTTATGACACCAGAATGCCCAAACAGGTAAAAATACTACAGCTACAACCTTTTCTCTTTTACAGCTTGAGAACTACATTGTGGAAAACATGAAATCAGAGATGGTGCAGCTGCAGCAGAATGCTGTGCAGAACCACACTGCTACCATGCTCGAGATAGGGACCAGCCTCCTCAGCCAGACAGCAGAGCAGACAAGAAAACTCACGGATGTTGAAACCCAGGTATGTTCCCAGCGTGGTTTTCAAAAAGCTGTTAATTGCAGAGAACATTTCCCAAACTCTTTCCTTTCTAATGCATTACCACACAAAACATTTCAACACAGGAATCCAGGAAGCACACTTTGTTTCTTGGTAATAACAGCATTGATGATTGACCCTTGTTATGTGTCTTTTCATTTCATTTGGTTAGTACATTTAGCTCTGTGTGTGTAACAAAGGTAAGACTGCCCAGGAAACTAGATCAGCATTGGATTTTCAATAAATGGCTACCTGTTGTCAATGATACAAGTGTCAGGCTAAATAATGATTAACAAGCTAAATCATAGCTTTTGATCTTCATTGTTGTTGCTGTATATCAATCATTTCCCAATTTTTTAAGCTCTGTAGGACAACAAAAAAGGACAATTCAGATTGCTCTCTGAATACCAACAATTTCAAACAAAAATAAGACACTGAACTGCCAACACCAAAAAAGAGAGGATGCAGGGGAAAGCTAAAGTAGGAGCTCTATTTACAAAATAGTAGATACAACACTTTGACCTCATTCCAAGTACTCTCGCACTTTTCTGATTTAAGCATGCTTTGTAGGAATGCATGTTTGAGGCATGCCTCTTGTTCTTTCCATGGAAATGAAGCTTATTTGACAGCCTTTTTTTGTTTTTTTTTGCTGATCTACTACTATTCTACAGTAAACAGAGTGCCAGAATATCAGCTGGTACATATCAGTGTAGCCTGATTGAGTTCATCTACACCAGCTGAGCAGACAAAGTTAAAAAAGGATTTAGAAACAATTTCTGACTAATCAGATCAGATTGAAATTATTATATTATGCTGCTAAAACAAAATATCCAGAACACTATAAACATTAATGTTTTTAATTTATCCTTAAGGTGCTAAATCAAACATCCAGACTTGAAATTCAGCTACTGGAAAATTCCCTGTCAACATACAAGCTAGAAAAACAGCTGCTACAACAGACACATGAAATCCTAAAAATTCATGAGAAAAACAGGTAAGAATGAGTAGTTGGTCTCTTTCTCTTCTCATTATGAAGTGGTCTGTGTATACTTTGTTCTAAGCAACAGATAAAAGGGAGCATATATGGTAAGTGGACAGCATAGGCAATATTTATGAACTCACTAAAATACCTGGGTTGTGAACTTACACTATATCATGTCCTGCGTGATAAGTGTAAACTGCTTTTTACCACTCTTCATGTTCACTGTAAATTTACATCTTATTGTCTTTCATTACAACTTAGTCATATGACCACAGTTCCTGCAACATAAAAGCATAGGGATAATTTTAAGTGTTTTCAAGTAGAAAAATATTAATATTGAATTATAAGATTTTCAACTACCTTAAAGTGCATCAGAAACAGAAAATATTCATTAGTTCATCTTTCTAATTTAATGGATTCAAATATAAGACACATAGTAAGATCTCTCTCTCCTTTTTTTACTCAATTAGCTGTAGCATACTTGTAGCCATGTACCATTTGTGTCGTTACTTGTACCATTTTAAGAAGTCAATGGTAAACATTTGGGGTTTATGTTTAAGCTGATAAAAAAGCTATTGGGTAACAAAACTTTTTAAGCAGTAAATGAGAATTGAGAAGTAGTTCTAGTGTTCCCTTTCTGTGACACAAGGACTCAGCACCTGAAGTCACTGGGCTTAGCAATTCAGTATGTCAGAGAGCAGATTTGGTGAGCTGACCTTGTCTGGGACTCCAGACGCCCACCCAGACACTCTCTCACTCCCCCTCATCATCAGATCAGGGAGAAAATATGATGAAAACCTCATGGTTGAGATAAAGACAGGGAGATCACTCACCAGTTACTGTCACGAGCAAAACAGCCTTATTTACTACCAATTAATAACAGTGTAGGATGGTGAGAAACAGAAACAAACCCAAAAAGACCTTTCACCTCTACCTCCCCTTCTTCCCAGGGTCAGCTTCACCCCTGGTTCTTTTACATGCCCCCTTAGCAGTACAAGGCAATGAGGAATTGGGGTTCTAGACAGAGCACAACATTTTGGCTTGTCTTCTTCCTCATGTTTTTTCCCTTCTTCAGCATGGTTCTTTCCCACAGGCTCAAGTACTCCAGGGTAAGAATGCTCCACATGGGCTCTCCATAGGTGTCAGCTTCCTTCTGGACATGTCTGCTCCAGTATAGGGTCCTCCATGGGAAATACCTGCTCCACCATGGTCTCTCCCACAGGCTGCAGGGCTGTGTCTGCTCTGGTACCTCCTTCCTTCCCCTTCTTTGACCTCGGTGTCTGCAGCATTGTTTCTCTCCCTTTTTCCTTCACTCCTTACACTGTACTGCTGACTGGAACCAGCTGTGCCCAGCACGGGGCAGTTCTGGCCTTTCCTCAAAGCAGCTGCACCGAGACACTGGCATCAGGACAGTGGGAAAAACCTGGGAAAACCCCTTCCTGACTGCTCTTTGAAACATCCAATACACTGCTGTCTCTGTAGTGGACAGGTGTGAGCAGGGAGGACAGGGAATGCTCTGACTCCTCAGCCTCACCCTCAGCTCCCTTCTAGAAAGAATGACAGTGAGGTCAGTCTGACTAGGACTAAGGTTTCTATTTCCTCTGTCTGCATTTGATATTGAAATGAGGCAAACAGCTTTTAAGATGAGGCAGACACTGGAGAATATGATACCACTTGTAGAGGACTATTTTAATTGAGATCAGTCAGTCTTCCAAAGGGAGCAGTGTGACCCCATGCTGCTGGACAGGAATCGGCAGCTGAGGCAGAAAAACCTTGCCCAGGGTTATGCATAAGGCAGACTAGCACCATAGTGGGCAAGAAGCTACAGAGTAAAGAAAGCAAAATAGAGGTAATGATAAAAAATAGAAAATATTCTTACAAAGAAATGTGGTTTTTAAATGTGTCTAGTTGCAAAACTGGTTGAATAGTATATCATTATTGCTACTGATTATGAAAACCAATTTAATGTATTTAATCTAAAACCCCCTTTTAAAAAGTAATTCCAGCAAATGTTATTCTGAAGAAATTGTATTATTTTGAAAACTCTTGAACCTCACAGATATCCCTTAACCAAATAGAAATGTGAATAAATTAGTGTGGGATTAACTTTGTCGTCAACCTCAAAAACAGGTAAATGTTCACTGAACTCTACGTGGGCTCTCTCTGTAATCCACAGACAGATTTGTATGGGCAGGTGGCAGTTCATTCTACATATTTTACAAATTTATTTTAAAATTGACTTTATTCAAGTATTAGTTAAGTATAGAAGTACTTGTACTTTTATCTGCTGCAACATAGTTAACAACAAAATTTTGTTGGCTGTTTAAGAGACAGCATCTTGTATACTTAATCATTTGGATTTATTTATTTACCTTAGGAATGAATCAGAGTAAAAAGCCTTCACGTCAGTAAACAAATAAGCCCTGTTTGAATTGACCTTTGACTTGGCTGACATTATGATAAAATGTTTTTTGAAAAGTCAGAAGAAAAGGAGGGCTATTTTTAAAAGCACATTTTTTGTTGTTTGTCTCAGAGGTATAGGTATTTGTGGATAGATGGAGAAGCTCGCAGAATTTCATCTTGCAGCAAAGCAAGGATCTGTCATGCATGATGTGGGTTCTTTTAAAGTCTCCTCAGGGCTGATAAAATTAGGGAGAAGGCAGTGTTATTATTACACTAAAATACGGATCATTCACTCTTGTATGATCATCTACTCCTCACAAAGAACTGTGTAGTCTTGGCCTTGCCAGTTCTAAACTTGAAATCAATTACGTGTGTGTCAGGTTGACTGTGGGACAAATCTTGGTGATCTCAGCAGATACTAGGCTTCTGGACATGTCAAAGATTTTAGCTTGCTTAAATTTAAACAATATTTGGAGATTAGTCATCAGGCTGTGTTTAGTAGCTATTTGCAATTAGGTAGTCATAATTCTTCTCCATATCACTTTCACACCAATAAATAGAGAAAATTCCTTTTATCAACATTAGGTACATGGACTGTAAGCTTTTTGGAATGGATCTTTCTTTTGCAGAAGGTTTACAGCACAGTGGGAACTAGTGTAGGAGCTATTGTCTTTGCAAAAACAATCAAAAGAGATAGCATACTGTAGGCTGATAAATTCTTTCTCTGTGCTAAAATGTCCTCTATATAAAATAAAAATTAAGATGTTAATCTCATTCAGAGAACTGAATTTTGGATGAAATTAATGCAAAATCTTATAGTAAGAATAACTGATCACCGATGTACTACAGCAACTTGCGTATTATCCTTAAATAAAACCAACACTGTGTATCAACAAGGGAGCAGTGCTTGTTCTTTAGACTAGAAATATGTCTGTTCTTGGCCTTCTCTTTGCTGCCTGTCTCTTCTTGGAAGAGGGGCCAATTTTTTTCTTTGTATTGCACTGAAATGGAAGATATTCCATGGCATAAGTAGAGTCACATTTGCCTTAGAATCATGTGTCTACTGAGTGTTCTCATGCCATAAATAATTTGGTTTTGTGGGTTCCCACCCACTATAATGTAAATGGCGGTTTCTTCCATTGCCATTTTTTTTCCCAAAAGAGCTTTCTAAATGCTATTTTGAATTATTCTTGAAAGATTTCCCTTCTTAAGTGCCTTATGAACCCCCTTTTATTTTCCCTGGAGTGTACCAGCTGCGTTTAATTTATAGTTTGCTGTTTCTTTTAATATGCAAGTGTAAAAAACTTTCTATTTGCTAAAATGAAACAAATGAGGAAAAATGTAATGGAGTTCTGGATCTCCGATCAACAAATAGTGGAAATGAAATTTAAACATAAAATCTTGCTTGAACTTGGAGAAAATAACACTGGATTAACACATTCAGTACTAGAACTGTTGTATGTTATAAAAAGCAAGGACTCAAGAATGGTTCTTGAATGTCTGTCTGACTATGTGAAGGATGAAGAAACAATATGTCTGACAAGTTTCATTTGGAGGTTATGCATGTACTAAAAAGATAAATTCCAATTTTAACCACTTCACTTATGTGATTTCAGTGGAACTATCTTGTCACTGGTATAAAAAGTAGGCTTAATAGTGCTAAGTGACTTGTTACTCTCCTGGCCCTGAGAAATAAGGGGACACATATTTCATATTTCCTGAAACTGATCAGACAGTATCAATCAGACTCACAAGGTACAAGTGATCAGCACCTAACAGCACAGGGAAAATTTCACTCATCTAAAAGGAAGTACAGAGAAGCTGTCTTATGCTTTCTTTGGTAAAATAATGTTCTTGCACACAAAAGTAGGCATTGAAATCCTCTACCCATTTGTCTTCCCATACATATATAATAAAAGAAACCTACACATATATGGCCAAATAACTCTTTTCTAGTGTGACATTAATTGTCTTTAATTACTGAATAGTTCAACAAAGTATATGTTTTATCTGCATATTTAATAAATCATAATTTTTGAAAATATTATTTTAATGCAAATGATGGTCTATTCTATATCCTGTTCTCACATGTCTAAACAGGATTCTGAAAACAAATATTATAGAAAATCTCTTAAACTTCTGTGGTCTGGAATGGATTAGTGATTAAACTACCTTATAAGGCAGATTGTCTAAACCAGAGTTTCCTTCCCCCTTGGACAGCTACCAGAGTGTTTCCTACATGTTCTACCTCATGACCTTTCAAAATGACAACAGCTCTCACTAGAAGTCATTCTTTGACTTCTGTATGGTTATTCTGACCTCTCTAGCACTACTAGAGATTTTTTCCTGAATCAGCTGGACATAGCACAGTCGCACAGAGGCATTGCACTGAGTCATTCCACAGGCTTATATCCTGACAAAGTAAATACATCATTTGTACCATTGAAAATAGATTCCTAGCCCCACCAAATCCACTACATTAGACATTGAGACAGAGATAACCTCTGGAAAAACTAAATTTTGTCTGGGTTTGGGATCTGCGTGTGTGTGTTTGTGTGTTTGGTTTTAAATGAATATTCTCCCAGATAATGACTCCAAAGTGTCATTATTCAATGGGTAATATTGGTATTTATTCATGTTAACAATACTTTATTCACAACTTTATTCTGTTCCCCAAATGCCTGATTTATTTCCCCAAATTGAAGGCTCCAATTATAAAATGTGTTCATGTATATGTGTTTATGTGTGCATCTTTATAAATAAACGTATGTATAATTCTATGGTGCTTCTGGTGAATGGTGATTCTTTTATTTTTATTGTGTTGTAATTCCCCTGAATGTTTCATCTGTCTAGATTAGTAGTATTTTCAAAAATTTAAAAATTTCAAACCTATAGGAATTGTATAGGAATTTAAAATGTATAGGAAATTAATACAGGATACTTGCTGCTAAAAAGAGCCATAATATTTTACTGGAAAGTGTTACAAAAGAATTTCAGTCAGCCTTTTGAGGATGTTGGGCTCATTTGTAGACAGAAAACCTTTTCATTTTCATTAGTGTTTTGTGTTGGCAATAGCCATTAATGAAAATTATTAAAAATATTTTAATTTTTACTCGGTTTTCACAATTCTTTAAAAATTTGAGAAAATATCTTTACCAAGCACTCAACAAAGTTATTTCTTAATGGTATTTGTCAGTTAGAGGTTGTCTGATGTTACAAAAAAGAGGCAACAGAGTAGTCTTGCCACAGTTAAACAAACTCTAAATATCTCTTTAATCACTTTCAATCTGTTTCAAGATTTTTGGAACTTTTTAGCATTTCTTTTTTTAAATTTACATAAATGATACATAACAAATATTAACATAACAATGCAAATGAGTAATTCTGGCCATATTGGAGTCAAAAGCCATAAGAGCAGCTTTTCTCACACTATTGAAGGATTTCTTTCTTTTGGAACAGACAAGTTCAGAAACCCCCAATCTGTGTGAAGACTTTGCTTTTGTTCATTTGGAGATTTGACCAAAGTTTTCTCATTGTTTCATAGTAAAACAAAAATGAATGTTTTGGACTTCTCCCAGGAATACAGGGAGTTGTCCTATCCTCAGGACTTACTTTTATCTGATATAGATTTATGGATATAGAAAGCTAATTGCATAAATATATATGCAAGTCCTGAAAATAGCATAGATTTGGAGTTTATAATTACAGGACTTTTAATCTACATAGAAAAGTAAAGGAAGCAAGTGCTATGACACTTCCATCTTTCCACCACATGTTGACACACCACTCAGAAATATAAGGATGTATTATTATTAAAGACATAAAACATCTGCTTCCTGTCTGTCCCTGTAGATGCCAAACTGTGGAGCTCTAAACATTGTCAGCTTCCCTTAACTTGCTCAACACGGCCAGTGCTGCCATAGACAAGATTGTTATACCCCTGGATTCATTTACTATGGCCTTAGGAAGGCAACAGTGGGAAACAAATAATGCAATGCATAAATTCTGGCTGTCAAAGGCTCTTTCTTTGACAAAAAAATCATTCAGTTATGGAAATTATTTAGCTGTGGACATGCAGATAGGATAATGTGGAATTAAGGAAATACATTGTACTGTACTATATGGGCAAAAATAAAGGGAACTTTTTTGTCTTTACTTAGTATATTCTATAAAGCTATATTCTATCCTCCTGAAAGACATCTTCTCTTGCACTGAAAATACACAACATTTGGAGGGACTGTGAGATGTCAGACTGGGATATGGCCCTACCTAGCACCCATTTAATTATAGACTGTGAGCAGGCCACCTTTTTCCTATCCCAAGTGCATTGATGTAACTAGTCTATCAGAAAAGTTAAAATCTAAAGTTGCAATCATGATTTCAATAATTTCTGTAAAAAATTATCCACAGAATAACTCGATTCACTGATAGAACTGATAAACTTCAAAAGGAAGTAGATTTCCTTGACAGTATTTTATGACTAGAACCAAATCTATCTGAAGATTTTTCAACTCCTTCTGCCAAACTAAACTACATCTGACTTTCTGCATGAGAAAGTTCAAAGGCTACCAGTACATATTCTCAAAAAAATCCACATGAATCTAAACCATGATGTTTAATGTTAGTGTTCAAGTGATGAAAAATCATCCAGTTGTCCAATAAGGTGCTAAAATAATTTATAGTCTTTGGCTTCAAAATCCCTTTTTTTCAGGGTGTAACCTTCTACCATCTTATTTCATTCCACTAAATCTTGCTATTTTGTTTATAATAATGAGACTTTTAAAATGAGATATATTCTCCTTTGTGTTTGGGACCCTGAAAAAACGTATTTTCCCTCACATCTTTTTTTTTTTTTTTGTTCCCTTTACCCAGATGCTTCTGGTTTTCACAGAACTAAACATATTGATATTAAAAAGTATGTTTTCTTCAGGATCTTTGTAATTTCCGCATTTATAATATTTCATTTAAAACAATGTTGGTTTAAAAAAGATAAATTGATCTCATTCTAGCTTGCACAGCAAATTTTGGTGCATGAATTTAATCTTTGCATTGTTATCATCTCTAACAGCTCATATTAAGGCTCCATGATATAGAGTAGAAGCAACTCCATATGGATTTTATTACATTCCTCTATTGGGTTAAATGGACTCAAATTATGCAGGCATTTTGCCACTGATCTATTATCCAGATGTAAAAAACAAAGGTAGAGGGAGAGTGCAAATAAATAAACCTAAGACTGACTTGAGCAGGAAGCAGTTTGTTGGCAAGTTTTTAACCATCACTTGGTTTGTGGGCATGAGAAACACGATTTCTGTGTATACAAAAGAAACCTCATAGAGAAAGTAGCAGCGAGATTGAATTAAATTCTTTGTCTTTTCTGTTAAATTCCCACCACAGCATCAAAGCACTGTCCTGGAAAAGCTTCTTGTTCATGGTTGACAGATATTAGCTGTCCTTTAAGTCTACAATACCCTTATTTTTCTAGATGTAATCTGATATGCCTTTGATCTTGGCAAATTGAACACTTCCAGAATGAGACAGAAGGATGCTAGAACAAGAATATTAATCCAGAGAAAGTGTTTCTATACATGTGCAATTTTTTAAATAAAAATTGATGTAAGTAGGTCACATAGCATGATGCCCAACAGTCTTCTGCCTGAGGAGACTTTTGTGGAAAAAAACAAATATGGCTGAGGAGTCTTAGTGGGATATGTTTGTAGACTTGAGGAAAACAAGAGAATCCTACATTAAAATGCAAGTTGCTGATTTACCTTTTGGGAAAACAGTACTATTCTTAATGTGAAAGCAGGTCCTGCTCATTTGGAGTGAATTTCTCATCCCAGCTTCACAGACCCCATCAAAAAGTACATTTATTGTGAGTTCCACATGTCTTGATATCCTTCACAACTCTGCATTTTGCCCTGTTTTTTGTCTCATCATATGACCCATTCATATTGCCAACCACATGCTCTTCAATGCCCTGCTCTTCTCCTTCCTCTGCCTACCTCAAGCTTTTCTGCCTGAGCTTTTACATTCAAATGTTTTTCTGGCCCTATATTTGTGCATAGGGATATTTGTAGATGACAGTAATACCTACATATGTAGTTTCATGTCCTTTAAGCACTACAACATGCAAACATCACAAAATGCAGGCTTAGAGATGAGTTATGGTTGACTACTTGGAAGAGAAACTCAGTGGGCTGAATTAATAGATGTGACATATTTTGGAATTATTGATTTAGATTGTGAATTATACACTGAAAAATGTGTTCTGCTTTCTGTATTATTAACCATGCTGGCATGAAACAATATCCACTAATTGTTTTATTTCATTTTAGTTTACTTGAGCACAGAATTCTGGAAATGGAAGAAAGGCACAAAGAGGAGCTGGCCACTTTGAAGGAGGAAAAAGAGAACCTACAAAGTTTAGTCACGCGACAAAGCTACATAATCCAGGAACTAGAGAAGCAGTTAAACAAGGCAACAAGCAATAACAGTGTCCTGCAGAAACAGCAGCTTGAGCTGATGGATACAGTTCACACCCTGATCGCTCTCTGCTCCAAGGAAGGAGGTAAGAAAGTAGCATTATAAAACATCAGAAGTACTGGGAAATTTCTTGTGAATTAAATCCTGAATTTTTGGATAAACAAAACTTAATGGTCTTATTCCAAGGAAGAAAAAGACATTATAATTGAGGAGAAAAGAGCTGATGAGAACCCACAAATCAAGTAGAGTTCAGACAGTGCTGAGGCTGACCCTTGTACAAACAGCCATATTTGATTCTTTGAATTTGACATCTTTGAGTTTTTATATCTTGACCATAGCAGATATAGGGTAATATCACACTGCCTTTGCACTAGCAATTCTGATTTGTTTCCCTAAGTATCTGTCTCCTTCTGCTGGAAATAAGCCAACCAACCATGGATCTTAACTTTACAGATGTCTATGCTTCATCTACTCTTTGCTACCCCTTCTTTTCAGTCAATGGAGAAAAAAAGCTGC
This sequence comes from Sterrhoptilus dennistouni, assembly GCA_013397095.1. Classification (NCBI taxonomy): domain Eukaryota; kingdom Metazoa; phylum Chordata; class Aves; order Passeriformes; family Zosteropidae; genus Sterrhoptilus; species Sterrhoptilus dennistouni. The sequence goes on from VWZU01004857.1 coordinate 707,208, forward strand.
TAACCAAAAGAAATTAATTCCGAGTTTTTTACATGTATATGGGTTATAATATTGATGAGTTGGGATATAGGCTCCCATGGTGTTATAGGGTAGACATCCAAAAGATGTCTCTTTCTCGTCTCTTGAATTAGATTCTATTTATAAGAAGGGATCATTTTTCTTTCTTCTGTCTTTCTGTGTTTTGTTTGTTTCTGGGTGCTCCAAACAATAACAGACTTTGAAAGAAGGGCTCAGCAAAAACTCTATATTACAATTTTCCTCAAGTATGATTTTTCTAGTAAACAGTCTTCTTGCCGAAACACAGACAGAAATTCAGAGAGAATTTCAGATTTCAGATACCAAAGACAGCAGAATGTCTTAAGAAAGAAATTCCTCTCACCAGAACTGGTCAAGGGAGATGGGTGGAGACCACTGTGAAAAATGGAAATGGTACACTTGGAAGAATATATTAGTAACTATTACTAAACAAGGCAAAGTCCTACAGAAATGACAGCATAAAAATCCTTCTGAGAAAGGTACAGGATAAACACAGAGAGAAAGAGTAAATGTGTGAGTTGTGATAGTTCTTTAACATTGTGGAAGGATCAGAATTCTTTGAGATGTATCAGAAGTCTGAAGAGCCCAGCATAATAGATTATTGTCATTCTAGAGCTCTAATTGCCATAAACTAAAAAATAAAAAGCAAAATACCAAAATGAAACCAGCAAACAGCTACCCCATGCCCTCAACTGAAAATTTGTCACCTGCATCATTTTTCAGTGCTCTCTCTAAGAGGCAGAAGACATACTAGATCAGTTAAACTATTCAGCTCAAGGCAATGTGGGTTTTCTCTCTGCTATATATTCCCATGCAACTTGTGTGGCTTAAATATAAACTGCTCCAGTCATAAGGATTACATCTCTTACTTTGGAAGTGTTGCCTGCTTGGGCCAGTGTTGATAGACTACTTTTTTTTAAAAAAAACCTTTTTCCCCCTCTCATGTTCATTCTACATGTTCCCTTCTGCTCATTCTGTTATATGGCTCCCTAGCATTTTGAATTAAATAACATGTTTCATAGTAGGCTGTTCTCATATCAGCAGAGAAGCATTGTGATGCAATGCAAATCCTTTATTATATTTTATGGCCTTTTGGCAAAGAAACCTGGCAAGGCTGTGTCCAGAGTGTTCTAATAAAGCTCAGGAGTATTTTAAAATCTATATCAAAATGAAAGATATATTATTCTCATACAGAGATATATAGCAAGTTCTTTTTAGCTTAAAAAGATTTTCTAACAGTCTTGAATATGATTCAAAGGAAAAAAACCCAAACAAACCAACATTTTCCCTAAACTTAGTTTCCTCAGCTGCTTCTTATAAAAAAATTGAATGAGGAATACAGAATTGGGTATTTCAAATTCGGCTCCTGGGTACAAATTCAGGTGCATGAAAGCCTGAGTTTTCAATAGTCTTTTTAACTTCTGAGAAACAGTGGAAGTAAGCGATGCTTAGCACAGTTAAATGCCTAAATAGAACTTTAATAATCTAACTAAGTCCTTGATTTTGGACTCCATTACTTTTTGTGTATTATCATGTTCAGAGTTTTCCTTGGATACATTTCTTCTTTGAGGAGAATAACTTAACAAGAAATGTTAAAGTGAAGAAATGTTTCTTTCTAATTCTCTGATTAAGTCTAACTGACCTATATTTTTGGTAGATTCACAGCTGAAGTAGCCAGATAGCTTAAGTTAAAGTAATATGTTTCTGGAGCACAAGACCATCCTAATGAAGACTAAGTACTAAAGGCTGTGCCAAATATTAATGCCAACTTCAGTCTGTGCAAATATATGTTGAAGGTGGAAATGTACGCATGTTGGAAAGTACCAACTGGAGGTACTCTAAATTCACACCAAAATATGAAGTTTGGGTAGCCTTACACAAATCTTGATGTGTGCATTAATGATCAAAACAAAAAAGCGCTCTATGAGAACTGGTGTTTCTTGGGAAATGGAGAAAAACAAAAAGTGACACATAAATCAGTGGCACCTCCTCTGTCTTACGTTTTGGTAAATCTCAGTCATCTAATTTCATAAGGGATGTAGCAGAAATGGAAATGATCCAGGAAAGAATAGGACAATGGAAAAATTAGAGTCCTGGAACAATTTTTGTATGAGAAGAGAGAGCTGTAACATATAGAACTGTATGATGTGTGAGCTGTGATAGTCCTTAGGTGGGAAAGAAGGTATGTGGAATGCTGTTATGGAAATGCACAAAATATTTAATGATAGGGAGAAAAGGAACAGCCAGTGACACAGAGAAGTATTTTCCATTGATAAAAGAGAGAACTTAAGTAAATGTTACAAGATATCATTGAGATTTATAATTTTTTTTATTATTAGAAAGCTGTAGAGAGAGAAAAGGATGATCGGTCCTCTTAAGAACTTTGGGACTCTAACAGGGACACTCATCTTTGACAGAAAGCACAACCTAAGTGAGGCATCAAGTCTAGAAAGCCAGATTGTCAAAGATGATTAACTTTATAAGCATGAACAACAGAGTTGAGAGGATTGCAAAGGTGTGTCTAAATCCTGTGATATTTTGAGAATGGCTTTAAGTATCTTCATTAGATTTTCCTAAATTAAAAGTGTAAATCACTATATTTTATCTGAAATTTATGGCATATTTTAAAAATTGTCTATCCTGCATCCATCCCTGTGTAAATTTTCTCCCAGGATGAGTCAAAGACAGGAAAATTATTTTATTTTTCTTATAAGTCATAGTATTGAGGATTTTCCAGTTTGTGAAAGTGAAAAATATAATATAGCTAAGCCAATTAATTTGAAACCAATCTGGTGATAATCATTGTTTTTTTAATTCCAGAACATGAGATTTATTAACTCCAGTAATGACATAATCATATCAAAGACTTATTTTTAGATTAATTTAAATAAATTACGACACTATCTGAAGTTTTCCTGTTAGGAGCCCATGAATAAAATAGCTGGGTAGTATAGAGATACAGGGCTGAACAGAAACTGGTTTTGTTCGGTCAAACAGTCTAAGGAGGTAACAAAGTCCCTAGAACTAGATGAAAACCCTCAGCAATCTGCTTTGGTGCTTCCACCGTGCCTAGGCATATATTAGGAGAATTTCTGAAAAATTTAAAGGCAAATGGGAAAGAGAAAAAAATAAACCAAACCAACCAAACCAACCAAAAAAAGCCCTCGAAAAACCAACTGAAAGGTAAAAGCAACACAAATGAATAAATAAAAAAAATACAAGTGGACCTAAATAGAAAATCCAGATCCCATTTTCAGTGTCAGTTTTGGTACAGACCAGTTTTGGGATGAGGGCCACCTGTAAAACTTGGAATTGTTTGTGAGTTCAGTTTCCAAAATACCACCCACTTCTCTCCCAGCATGAGCAATTCTAGAGTTTCAGTTGCATGTAATCCTTCAAACAGACACTCTCATAGGTCACAAAGCCTACAGAGAGTCAAATAAATGCAGGCTACCATGGGGACTCACATGTCTCTATTTTGGCCTGTGTCTGTGGCTAAACACACTTGACACATTGTCTGTGTATATTTCTATATTTTAGGCAGGGTCAAAAACCTTGACTACATTGCCAGTAAATTTTCTACAGAAGAATTTCTAAAATAGAAGCACCTTCAGGCATTAGCCTTCCAAAGGAAATGGTTGCTCATTATGGTGAATATTTAAAATAACTAATTAAAGATGAGGTAATCTACAAATTAAAATGTAGATAAATGCATGAAACTTTTACCTTTCCCAAACAAACTAGAGGAAATAAAAACATAGAAGTGAAGTCCTGATTGATCACAGAGATATTGCATGGTTATCTCCAAGATTTTAAAAGTGCTTCACCTGTAGCAGATAACAAATACAGGTCAAATTATAGACGGATAGAGATCAAATTATTCTTAAAAAAGGTCATAAAAGATTTTATGCTTATTGTTTTCCTTAAACTGGTCATTTCTCATGCTACTTAGAGTATTATTTGTCTCAGAGTATTATTTATAAAGCACATTGCTGTCACGGTCAAACAACACATATGTAACACAGTAAATAGTATCATGAAGAACCTTCTAAGCTTCCATGTCAGAAAATAAATAGTATCATGAAGAACCCTCTAAGCTTCCATGTCAGAAAAATTATTTATGGAGAAGATATGTAGTGCTAAAGTGGACAGTCACATGAATATTACTCAAAAAACACCTCAACTCCAAAACAAGGTGAATACTACAAATTATGTTAAGCAATAGATAAAACAGTCAAAGACAATAGATAATATAATCAAAGATAAGTATGCAAGTTCAAACCAACTAGTTCAGAAAGTACTTTGGTCCACTGGGCAATTATGTTTCAAGCCAAATGTAACAAAAGGTGCCCAGTCAAAAATATATTGTCTTTTATTGCAGTAAAAGAAAATGTATTGAATTTCTATTGTGTTAAAAATAATTTGCATAACTTGTGATAACTGCAGTCCCACCCACCAGATAAAGGAATGTAAAATTCAGCAGGAAAGCATATTTAACCATAAATTTATTTTTGTTTTCCTAATAGCTTTTTTCCTTTGGCTGTCTTCCAGACTGCATAATAACACACCTTGCTAAAATGTTTGGCCTAAACTTCCTTATCTCAGAAAACTAATGGAACAGAAGAGAAAGTTTTGTCATGAATGTCTGGTTTTGTGACTCCTTAGTAAAAGAGAAATGTAAAATTGTCATCCTTTTGAATGCTGACAAGATGCTAAGCTGAATTCTCAAAATAATACATGTATATGCTAAGAATTTACTTCCTCAGAAATACTTTTTGAATTCATAAAGCAAATAACATGGTTAGTGGGTCTTGCATTGAAAAGGTACAAGTCTCCCAGTTCATAGGTAGGAAAAATAAATACATCCAAAAGTTTATTTAAATAGAATTCATGCTTTTTAAAGGTATGGCAAGTAATTTTTTTTTAAAAAATATTAATGAGTAATCAATCTATTTCACTTCTTAGTCCAAAGTTGATGTGATGTAAAATTTATTCTGAAGTGAAAAGAGTGAGAATAGACTGAGAACTTCAAAGAAATGACCTAAAGGTTACAGGCTCAGGGGAAACTCCATTGACAGAAGCAGAATTGCCCCAGAAGTGATGCTGGCCTTCTTCATTAGACAGACTTCAAAATTACCTTTTATAATACAGGCCAGTATTTAAAAAACAACAACAACAACGCAAAATTAAAAAACCCAAACAATGACAACAAAAACCCACACACACACAAGAAAAAACCCACAAAAACCAACCCCCCCAAAAAATCCAAATCCACAAAAAACCCCATCCAACACTACAAAAAGCCAAAACCAAACCAAACCAAAAATCCCAATGGGAACAGAGGACAGAAAAAAAAATAATTGTAATTTTAAATATTAGTGTTTTTATAGTATTCAATAAGACAAATTTTCTATATTATATTGATTCAGCCATAATTGGAATACAATAATAAGGATATTTAATTTAATCCACTAGATTCTAGCAGTATAGAAGGGCAAGGTTTTATGATACAGATCTTGATCATTTTTCTTCTATTCATGGAAAGAATAATGTCAGTACTCATCTGAGACATATTTTGAAGGAGACAGTTTATTTTTCCTGATACTGTTTTCCTATAAATATTTCATTCCTTAAGCCCATGCCTCCTCTTGGTACCTCATCCTTGACATATTAAGGTTTTTTTTCAACATGATGAGACTTAACTGGTGAGGCAGAAGCTCAGAGTGTGCCACATCAATCACTTCATTATTTTTCTTTCAGAACATAGAAGAATCTTTTGTGCCAGGTGCGCAGAAAATTTTGACCAGCTTTGGCTGAAAGCTGTAGGTTTGAGGTGGATCAGGATTGTGCTGAAACATTTAAGAAATGAGTTCATGAATGAAGTGACAGACCTTTTCTCTTATACCAGAAATTGAATTTTAATTATCAATGTATTCTAATATACTGCAGTGTAAGAGCAAAGCATGATGCTTTCAATATACTGATTATTTTTTAAATTTTTATTTGTTAAGAATAAATTAAAACCCTCAGACTTGACAAAGTTAGAATGCCTACACCAAAACTTTAAACAAAATCCAGTTTAATGCACTGACATCATCTGGTGTTCCACAGTTTTTTAAAAGTTCCCCAAAGATGTCAAAGCATATCACTTCAGCTAAGGTTGACATTATTTGTTGAAGATTATGGAAAACATCAATTTTCTGTTTATCTCCACTTCCTCCATCTTTAGAGATTTTATGAGCAAGAGGTTTTCATTTTTATTAAGATATCTTAAAGCATAACAGAAATATTTTTAGTTTTAAAAAAGATCAGAAGATCACTATCAGAAAATGTTCACCAGCGATTTACAAAGCTCACGATTACAAAGATACATTCCAGTATGTGATCTGCTCTTNTCAGGGGAAACTCCATTGACAGAAGCAGAATTGCCCCAGAAGTGATGCTGGCCTTCTTCATTAGACAGACTTCAAAATTACCTTTTATAATACAGGCCAGTATTTAAAAAACAACAACAACAACGCAAAATTAAAAAACCCAAACAATGACAACAAAAACCCACACACACACAAGAAAAAACCCACAAAAACCAACCCCCCCAAAAAATCCAAATCCACAAAAAACCCCATCCAACACTACAAAAAGCCAAAACCAAACCAAACCAAAAATCCCAATGGGAACAGAGGACAGAAAAAAAAATAATTGTAATTTTAAATATTAGTGTTTTTATAGTATTCAATAAGACAAATTTTCTATATTATATTGATTCAGCCATACATTGGAATACAATAATAAGGATATTTAATTTAATCCACTAGATTCTAGCAGTATAGAAGGGCAAGGTTTTATGATACAGATCTTGATCATTTTTCTTCTATTCATGGAAAGAATAATGTCAGTACTCATCTGAGACATATTTTGAAGGAGACAGTTTATTTTTCCTGATACCGTTTTCCTATAAATATTTCATTCCTTAAGCCCATGCCTCCTCTTGGTACCTCATCCTTGACATATTAAGGTTTTTTTTCAACATGATGAGACTTAACTGGTGAGGCAGAAGCTCAGAGTGTGCCACATCAATCACTTCATTATTTTTCTTTCAGAACATAGAAGAATCTTTTGTGCCAGGTGCGCAGAAAATTTTGACCAGCTTTGGCTGAAAGCTGTAGGTTTGAGGTGGATCAGGATTGTGCTGAAACATTTAAGAAATGAGTTCATGAATGAAGTGACAGACCTTTTCTCTTATACCAGAAATTGAATTTTAATTATCAATGTATTCTAATATACTGCAGTGTAAGAGCAAAGCATGATGCTTTCAATATACTGATTATTTTTTAAATTTTTATTGGTTAAGAATAAATTAAAACCCTCAGACTTGACAAAGTTAGAATGCCTACACCAAAACTTTAAACAAAATCCAGTTTAATGCACTGACATCATCTGGTGTTCCACAGTTTTTTAAAAGTTCCCCAAAGATGTCAAAGCATATCACTTCAGCTAAGGTTGACATTATTTGTTGAAGATTATGGAAAACATCAATTTTCTGTTTATCTCCACTTCCTCCATCTTTAGAGATTTTATGAGCAAGAGGTTTTCATTTTTATTAAGATATCTTAAAGCATAACAGAAATATTTTTAGTTTTAAAAAAGATCAGAAGATCACTATCAGAAAATGTTCACCAGCGATTTACAAAGCTCACGATTACAAAGATACATTCCAGTATGTGATCTGCTCTTATTATTATTTTTAAAACTGAAGAAAAACGGAATCTTTCTTTTGCACTCAGTGTCAGGGAATAGGGGTCCCCTTACTCTTCCTGTGGCTGGATCCTATTGAGCAGATGAACTGGAAAGTGGTGCAGGGCTGCAGTGAGAGGCTGGTCTGACTTTGTGCAGTCGTGGAGATGTTCAGTTAAACCTACACAAGAGCACCAACTTTTGTGCTTGTTTTTTCTGTTCAGGTCCTATACAATTCCTGGTTTTGTTAAAGACTCTATTGATGTGCAATTTTCAGAGATGCTCAGAAAACTCTACTGGAGAGTTTTTTGGAGTCTGTCTTATCTGACTCATCTAAAATCTCCAGACTTCAGGTCTGGGCTTCTTTTAGATCAACGAAGTCATTTCTGTCCAAGTAAGTTGTTTCATGATGATGTGACTTACAACTACAAGCACCCTTTTTCTCCATATTATCTGATAAAAGGTAATGATGCTAGTGCTGATATTTATATGATCACTCCCTGTGTTGTTTTTTCTAAAACTAAAAAAAGTTTTAATTCCAAATCATCATGTTTTAAAAATAAAAACATTTTCATACACTGCATAGACAAGAATACCTTAATTTCAAAGTTATGCTTTAAATAAATTACAACAAATTATTTTAGGTTCTAGCAACTTAGACTGTAGTTTAACAGAGATTCAGTTCTGAAATAAGGAAATTAGTGCAGTATTTGACATTTACATCAGTGGAAAATATTTAAATTCTTCAAAACAGAATTGTGGATTCTGATATTTTATCCCTAATAACTTGTTGATGATCACAGCAGGAGATCAATATTTATTTGTACTGAAAACTTTATATTGGAAGTGTATATAAATTCTTGACTGTTGATACTAAAATCAATTACCCACCATCATTCCTACAGTATAGACCAGTGCCAAATCCCTCTTCACTCAGTTTTGTGAAACTGGAATTATTCACTCACACCAAAGATAATATAGAGAATATCAGCATATATAAACCAAATAACAGCACTTTTGGTGTCACCCAAATGGCTTGTTAGTAAAAAATATCTTTGTATGCATACCATTGTTCGGATGGAAGCATAAAATTCACATTAGCGTGTCTGTGTGGAAAAATATAAATCAATTAAAGAAATACGGACACTAGAAATATTAAACAATGCCAGCAACTTAATCTCCTTGTACAGTTAGTGAAAGACTCCTTTAGTTCTCCTCTCAGTGAATAGCTAGTTACTCACAAAACTGCTGTCTCAAGCAGAAACTCTTAAGGAACTATATTGCAGCTGGATAATTAAGTGTTCTTATCTCTTTGTAAATGGGCCATAAGGCATTCTGTTGCAGATCACTAATGAGGACCATTTTATGGTATTCTTAAGTGATTCCTTTCAAATGTACAGTGATTTGAAATATTATTGTTCTTGCCAGTCACTAAGGCTGGATTTATTGGGAAACAAACTTGATAACTGTAGATAATTTATTAGGTATTAAATAATTATACTCTGGAGAGGGTAAAAGCTCTCTATGTTAATGTCTTTTTCAAGACCAAGCTAATTCCTGCAGCCCTACAGGAGGTAAATTCTGCTTTAAATGCTTTTTTTAATAAGTAGTTGGATAGCTTGAGTGCTCTTGCTATGCAATTGTTTCCCTTTCTTACTGCAGACTCTTAGAGGCTATGTGGGAGGGCAAAGTAATGTTCTATTAGCTGCTAAAACATTTCTATAAATGTTAACCTGAGACATCTAATTGACTACACCTTTTCTCTTTCCTCTCCATATTAAAAGTATTGATTCAAATTCTTCTATATAATGAACCTTAGTGCTCCTGACAAATCTGGTACTGGACTACAGCCTAGGCTGGTAGAATTGTTGTAGCCCTTCTAATTGCATTTCAGCATGGCCTGGCAGTTACTCTGGGTTGTATTTAAAGGAGGTTCACACACCTCTTTGGGCCTCCCACATGCAGTGAGGGCATGTAGCCATTAAGGGATAGAGGTTGAGAGCAAAGGGACTATTTTTGCTTTTGTCATTTTTCCTAGGAAACAAAATCCTTCTACTTCTCCATCCAGTCCAGAGACTGTAGGGTCATGGGGTGAATCAAGATCAATGAACTGCTCCAGCAGAATAAGCAACTAGTATAACCAACAAAGAAACAAAACAACAAAACAACCAAGCAACCAAACAAAATCCCTAACCTCACCTCACCCCTTTTGCCCCTACAACAAACCCAAACACCCTCTGCAAGATCTCCTATTAGCTGATTCATTCAGTGGCTATGGAAGCAACAGATGCAGCCAGAGCAGCCCTGCTCCTGTAAGTGACATTTTGTGATTGCACTGCATTTGGGGTTAGGACTAAGTGGTCCCTTAGACATTCAAAATGTGTATGTATATTATACACATGCTTATACTGTCATAGAGTCTGAACAATTTAATGAGAGCCAGCACTTTCTGTTGTCATCATTCAGCAAATTAATGTGCCTAAGGAAGAAATTCTAGGGTTTTATTTTCTGTTGCCTTTTAAAACACCCATATGAATTCAAGGTAAGCTCCCAGGGAGATCTGAATGAAAGATGCAGAAGGTGTTACTTGCCAGTTAATGTCCCAAATGAAAATATTATTTTTAAAATTGCTACAATAGAATAGACAGGAAATCAGAAAAAAACAGTACTACATAATACGTGGTGCGTTCAAATACTGTATAAAATATTGGAACCCACAATGAACCAAAAAAAAAAATCTACAAAGACAGATGGCTGAGTATGTGAAATACTATTAAGTAAACCTATGACAAATGCTTCAAGGGGTGTAAAAGATAATGGAAGGAGACTGCAGTAGAAATTGTAGGTGGCTTGAAGAGAACAGGTACAGAGTAACTGACACTTTCAGCTAAGGATGCAGTGTCACCAGCTGGAACACTCTTGTTAAAAGCTAACAATGGTTTGTGTATGGAGTTCCTTGGTATGGCATACTGAATGATAAAAATTAGCATGGCTTCAAAAATGTTAACTGGAGAAATTAATGGAAGCGAATTCTTGCAAAATCTGTTAAAGATGCAGATATTACATTTGGTGGAGGAAGAACTTATACTGTAAATTCCTGGATAACCTTTCCTGTGATTATGCTGTTCTCCAGTCATCTGCTTTGAACATCTGTTCATATTGAAGAGTCTTTTTCTGGCCAGGTATCAGCCAAGCTCTTGCAAAATCTTAGGGCCCTCCTGAGAAGAAAAGTCCTAAAGAAAAAGAAAATAATAAGAAATAAGTAATTATGAGGGTATAAGAAGAAAAAACAGAAGATGATGGTTCAAAGATCAAGTCTAGTGAGGAAGTCCCATGACTTCTTAGGCCCTGATGCTGGAGATGGGGCACTGCAGAGACTGGACCAGCAATGTAACCTGGGATAACTAGTCTTATGATTTCATTTGAAATAATGGGGGCCTTGACAATACAGCTTTATACACTAGAATCTGCAAATTTATAATCCATAAACTTGATTATAAAGCAATAGTTCCCAGAACAGAAATATTTTTTCCAGTATGTCAAAATGAACTTTCCAAGTTGCCAATAGCCTGGTCTTTTTGTCAGATTTGGAACAATGTCACACGAAATATTAGCTTTAAAAGTATTTTGATGTATGCCTATTTTGTTGAAGGGAAAATGCATGTCCAAACTCCAGTCCTAGACTTCCTTTCAGCTCCCTAGTAAACAAAAATGAGCACACTAGCAATGACATATCTGAGAAGACTGCTGGGCTCCAAGACATACAGAAGCAGCTGTCATACTAATATTCCCCCATTTCGTTTTGGTTTTCTAAGATTTTCAGACTTTATGGAGTTGAAAATAAAACATTGAATTAATAAAGTAGGAAATAAAGTTGACATTAGAGAAAATTTTGAATCAGGTTTTTGAATAGTTTGTCTTTATAACAATTAGAATTGGGTAGTAACTACATATAAATTCACATTTAAAACTTTTAGTTGACTAGCTAGATGCATAAAAACTCCTGATACTTTATCAAGAATGAGCAGCTGCAGTATATTTCTTTTATTTCATACATCTCAATGGATTGTAATTTTCTAATTTTTAGCATTGGTTATATTGAGGGATAGTGGTAGCTTTAATAATCCTGAAACAGTTTTCTGGAAGGAAAACAGATAATGTGTAATATGTACTTGAATGAAAATGTGCTTTCAAGTCCATTTTAAGAGGGGCCCAAGTGTGCTCTGGCATAGCTGTCATTTCAGTTTGTAGGCATCACTGCAGTTATCTGGAGAGCAGACATGAATTGAAATCAGCCTTAGGTTTGTGCTTTTTTCTTTGGATTGTGTAATATTTGCAACGCAATGATATTGTCAGAGAGTTGTCTTATTGCAGGCAGTAGTGGGTGTCACAGTCAGCTATTTGGTTGCACTTTAATGTTTGCTCTCAAGTGGAGGTTGGTATATGCAAGATGAGGACACTGAAAGAGGAGACTATGCCTTTGGCTGTAAGTCAGCAAAAACTGTACGCCTTTGCATATTTTTCTTCCTCAAAATGAAAAAAAAAATCTTAACCTTATTCTGTCAGATCTGTTTGTGGTGGCTGCTGCTGAGTTGGGGAATATATAAATCTTTTGGGGCAGTGTTCCAGCCCTCCTCACTGGCTAATAGTTTGAGTAACATCCTTTGGATAACACTAACAAACTGTTCTGGATTTGATTCTTCACAAGCCAGGCACTATTTGCCATCATAACTGGAATTTTGTTGGTGCTCAGCAGCTGCACCCAAATGGCTGGGAAAGAGGTCAGAGACACAAGGGTCACCTACAGAAATGCAAGATTCCACACAGTATGTCTGGAACAATGACAAGATCAAGGCAAAATTTATTTGCAGTCAGGATCTAGACAGAAACCATCATCTGGCAGTACTTGTATGACCTTGTCCTGGAATGTAGTAGCTTTAGGTAAAAACCATCAATTTACAGGTTTTTTGTTTTTGATTTTTTAAGAAATGCCCAACGGGGGACATAAATTTTTACTTCAGATGCTTTTGATAGTGCAGCTAAAATTTAGGTCAATTATATATGCCAATAAGATATGGAGAAAGACTTTCCTTTCTGACTTCAAAAGCATGAATGATTTTTTAAAGTGCCTTTTTGGTACTTCTATTCTATAAGAAAATTAGATTTACCTAAATAGAACACTGAATCAATGAAAATATAATAATTCACTTAGACCCTAAAGAAATCTCTGTAGATCTGTCCAAATAAGTCACTATCATGGAGAAAATCAAACAGCTATTTTTCACTTGTCAGTATCTCTAAAGGATGTAAGAGTCTAGTGATTAATTCAGTCTCAACTGATTTCACAAACATAGCAGTTCAGGTGTCAAATAATTCAGGAAGTATAGTTGTGATTTATTGATTCAGTCAACATAATGAGCTGCATTTTACCATTCTTTATTGCTTATAGACAAGCTGTGCTATTCACCAGATATCTGATGGAGACCTGAAAAGCAATGAAACAACTGAGTTTTCTCAAAAACATCCAGAAATCTCAGTTTAAAAAAAAAAATTAAAAAAAAGGTAGATTAATTTAATTTTTTTCCTAGCTGAGATTAAATTAGATAATTTTCATACAGCTAAGATAAACAGATATTGTGTGCTTTCAATTTCATATTCCCAGAGGAGAATACCAAATTATTAAATATTTCAGAAGCTACTTATTCTTAGTAATCAGATTGTATTTCTTTAAACCTGGGCAGAAAAGCAAACATCCACCGTTTGTGATAACTGTTAGAAAATAAACTAATTACCTATTGATTTAATTTTACTACTGATAGCAGAAAAATAGTCTCATTCTACACAGGGCACACATAACTATCAATAAGTTAAATTTCCCTGACTATTGATTTGGGAAAAAGCCCTATGTTATTCTGAGCTCTCTCACTTGCAAGCACAGATAAGCCATCCTACTAAAACTGGAGAGGCTACAGCCTCAGTTGCTGACCCTGGCTTTCTGCTGAGGGTTGGTGTCCTGGGAGCAGGTGCAGCAGAAGAGCTGCTCAGCCCTGGTGCTCCACAGCCTGTGGGTTAAAAGAGACCCCACTGATTTGGGTTCCTGGGATCCACAGGGCCTGGGCAGTTATGGATGATGCTTCCTGTACTGTTCGGACTCCAGTCATTGTCCAGGGCACAGAGGAAAAGGAACAGCTGAAGGAAAGAAAGCACAGAAAGAAATAATTCCCATCAAGTAGGGAAAAACAGATATCACAGCCCAAGGAGAAAGTTACTGGGCTAAAAATTACCCAGAAGACTTTTGGAAGTGTGGTGAAAAAATTATTGTAGGTTCTCCTTCTGTTCAGAAACGCTTTCCACACAGGCATCATTGTTTTAAAGGAGCGTGACCTCCTTACCAGTTTATTCATCCAGAGAAGGCAATTGAGAAACCCTCTAGGGTTCCAAATCTTGGCTAAGCATCCAGGTTTTAAAAATGATAATATTATTTTGCTTGACATAGACTTATCTTATTCTTCAGGTACATAAAACTCTGTCATAAGCATCATATTTGAAAACAGCTAAACTAACATTAGAAGTTTGTCTAAAGTCAATATTTTGAAGCTGACAAAGGAATTTAATGGTTACATATTTGGTTTTAGAACTAATTTATTTGAACTTTCTTACTTTTAGAAAAGTTTACTTACACATCTACCATATGTGAGCCAATACATCATTCAGGGACTTTACTTAATGTATAAAGGAGTCAAGGTCTATGTAATGTTGTAGAAAAAAATAGTCTAGAGCTATAGTATGTAGAAGTAGTTTGGAAACTATATGGAATATTAAGTTAGAAAAACAACAGAGAAGCTTAGAGGAAACATATTTTATGCTAAAAGGACATTACCAGTAACATTCCTGAGTATTAATTTTCTGTCAAGTTTGGGCTGTTCTTGCAAATTACAGTGTGATGTATTAAGAAAACCTAAACTTTAGCTAGTCATGCTTAATATACTGTGCTACAATCTGTAATAGTACAGGTCCTTGTGAAGGACCTGGGCTTTTCTTCCAGTGGGAGTGCCAACTTCTGAAAGAGGGTGAGAGGCACCTAAGGAAAGCCATCTTCTCCTGGCTACAGTGGAATAAAATCCCTTGTGCGAAAAGCCCCAAACGGGTATTGGATTGCTTAGTTTTTGGGAAATTACAAATTTGCTCTCAGAGTGATCTCAGCTACTTCAACTGTTTAAGAGGAAAGGTAGCCATATCTATGACATTTATCTGTCTTTTTCAGCTTCATCTCACACATCTCTTTTATTATGTTTCTTTTAGCTTTTAGGCATGAGAAGATAATTATTTCTAAAGATTATTCCTACAGATCCATCTTTTTAAAAATTCCCAAAGCTATTTGCTCTGATATTAAAATCTTACCTCATTTAATTTTTTTAATGATATAAACTTTAGAACATACTCATTATTTCTTTTATCTAAGTTTCAATTACAAATGATTCAAATTCAAATTTCCTTTATGGAATCTCGGTAGTTATTTCCAAGTGGTTCTCAATGTGTGTATAGCACTCATGCAAGAGGTAAGATAATCTCACTGCATACAGCTAATAAAATATAAGTGCTTGAAGGAAATGAGAAGTGCCTCTGCACCAGTAAATATAATTTTTAGACAGGAGAGACTGATGTCTCCAGTTGAAACAACAGCACTAGAGAAAGTCAGGCCAGAAAGAATGGATCTATTCTAAACCCCTCTGAAATCAATGAGAGGCTTTGCTTTAACTCCTCTAGGCTTTGGCGCCAGCCCCAAGTAATTATTCAGGTTGGACTTTGGCCACAGGTGCTAACACCATCTGATTACAGAAAGTACCATGAAGTCTTTAATTAGCACAAATCACGAGGACCTCAGTTCTATTACTTATGTAAAAAATGGCACTTTTAAGAGAGTGCAGATTTGATGTACACCTTGCTAAGGACCTCACTCCCTGCCATCTCACAGGAAAGTGTGTAATCTACAACATTGCCAGCATTCCCTTTTCCAAATATCGCCAAGTTTCAAAGCCATTGATTTCCTAATTAAATGTCATATCCAAATATATAAATTAGGTTTTATTTTTGTTGATGGTGTTGAATAAAAAAAAAAAACATGAAGCAAATACATGAAAGAAGAGAAGTAAGAGATTTTTGTTTCTGAAAATAAAATTTTAAAATAATAATATGAAACATGTAAAAGGGAAAGAATAATATAATTTTTGAGCAAAATGCCTACCTAGAGAGCAGTCTCTAGGTAGTCTTACAGTCAGGATTGGATTTCTCACTATGTTTCTATTTCCACCTTTTCATGGAATAACTGAGATAAATATTTAACTTTTTTTACCTCGATTTCCCCATTTGTGAAATGGTATTAATACCAAGTGCTCTGGCAGTAGCTTGCCACCCTAAAATACTCCTTTGAGCTGTTCAAAGAGATGATACTATTTCCAACTGCACACCCTTGGCATTATTCTCACCATCTATGGCCGGTGCAGTCCTGCAGGCTGTGCAAGGCCATTGCCTTGTTGCACATCAGCTCCAGTTTTGCAGCAGAGGCCACTTCACTCAGAGTGAATAAGATACAGTCCCTTTTGTATCTATAACTCACACTTCCAAGCCAAAAATGAAAAAGAAGTATTTGTCACCAGAGGATGAGTGTGTCTGGAAGACATATTTTAAATATTGTATCCTTATTGTAGGGATTAATGAAGTGCTGGCCTGAACCCTGCACATCACTTAAGGACATGTTTAAGAATCTGAGTAGATGGATGGATTTCCATGGGAATGCTGATGTACTTAAAATATGTGTTGTTGGAATGAAATCATATCCTTCAGTGTTCTGTGGGGTCACGCTACTTTTTGTTTGTGAAAGTGGAGAACACGCTCAGATGTTACTCTTTCTACAGGGAATTTCCTGGTTGTTCAAGAGTGGGATTCTCCACATCTTGCACTCCTGATTCCTCAGCCCAGACTCATACAGATATGGTCTGTCTGTAATATACAGGATCAAGATCTGCACTGGTGTTATAACATTAACTGTTTCTCTGTGCTGAGCCAAAATGAATTCTAAAATTTTGCCTCTAGACACCTGAATTTGGTAGCAATGCCTTTTCTTTCATTGACTTAACAACCTTTATGAACATAGATATGAAAATAATTAAATTATTCTCTTCCAAAAAATATTTAAACAAGCAGCTGTCTTGCCCCAAGCTCCTATGCTGCTCAAAAGTCATTACTTCATGGAGAGCAGAAACTCTCTCCTTCCAGCATTGCTGTCTTAGGTGAGCATCTGTGTCAGATCACAACACTGAACACGTTTTCCACCTTCATGTGCCATCTCTAGGGCATTCTTTGGCAACCTCCCAGGTACAGCTTTAGTCAGTGGTAACACCTGAGCAGCACAGACCTTTGCATTCAGGAGGAACATGCTGTGTTACCTCTCAACAGACAGGACTATTATTACAAATTATCAAATTACAAATTATGACTTGTTCTGGGGCCAACTCTGCCATCTGTCCAAAAACTTCATACTAGTTCTTTACTAGAATTTGCTAAATGCATGAACTGTGTAAGAAACACAGTCTAATTATTACTGTATATTTTTAAAAGTGCAGTGTGCAAAAGTGGACTTCCTAGATACAGAAATGCTGAAGACTGTTGTTGTAACTACATTCTACCATGTTTTTTGTTTTGCAGTTTTACTAAAGAATGCAAAAAAGGAAGAAGAAAAGCCATTCAGAGACTGTGCAGATGTATACCAATCTGGTTTTAACAAAAGTGGGGTCTACACTATTTATATTAACAATGTGTCAGATCCTAAAAAGGTAAAGAATGGATTTATTTTCTTGTTGGTTAATATGATATTGCTCTGAATTGAAAGATGTGTTTTGAGCCTCTATTGAAGTTATCATTCCACAAAATATTGTACTGGTATAAAAAAGCTTGCCTTATATTTAGTCTTTAAAAAGTACAATAGACTGAGAAAATGATTAACTGTATTATTCCAGACATTCTTCTTTCCCGTTGACAGAAAATCCTTCCTAAGTTCCAACGTACACTCAATAGTTGACTCACTTCCTCCCACTTGGCAAGCTCAGTTGAATCAGACTATGGCTGCAAATAAATCTGCGATAAATTTTAAAAGTGAATTTGTAAAGTGTGATAATGAGGAAGCTGATCTAGGGGATTATCTGGTAGCACGAGGAAAGAAGTAGCAGAATGAGTAGTTTTTCAAGATAAGGATTTTAAAAAATTCTGCTTCTCTTGTAAGGGACAGGAAAAAGTGGATTTGGCTGTAAAGAGCACAACATGCTGAGTGCTAGCACTGTTTGGAATTATGAAGCGTGTATAATCCCATCCTTCTCAAAAAAGAGACTTGGGAGGAGGTTTTTTTATGCAAATGAAACATTAGTCCGTATAAGAGACTATTTTTTTGCAAAGCTTTTGTTGCTGAGGTACCTGAGTCAGCTGAGGCTAGGAACATGAGAGAATAACCTAAACCAAACTTACCCATGGAGGAATGTTGGCTGCTCCTCTGACAGGGCACTGTTGGGAGCAGCCACCAAGACTAAGGGCTGATTACCTGGGAAATACAGTGGTGACCATAAATGGGCCAGACAGGAGGGAGGGAATCACTTCTGTCTGGTGGATTTATTCTTACTGCAGTAAAATGGCAACTCTGAAACAGAAAAAGACTGTAAAAAGTATTACCAATATTATTGTTTATAGCAATATTATGATCATATTAAGATATGCCAACTTTTTTCTGAAGTGGAGTTTGATATTACAAAAGGCCTTTGGAAGCCTGTGAACATCAAGATGTTATAGTTTAGCATGGAATTAGAGTTCATTAAGCCATGACTAGAACTGGGGTAGGAGAGCCCTATGGGCCAAGATCAACATAATTCTGGTGAATGGGAATGGGAAAATAATTGTCATGACATAAAGGGCAGATATCCCTGAAAGCATTACTGAGCAGGACAAGAATAATAAAAGAAATTCTGTAGATGCTGCTCCACTCAAAAAGAGAAGTAACGTCTATGCCCAAATCACATGTACCAATTGGCAGTAGTGTTCGTAGCCTTACTGAAGTTCATAAACCATGATCAGAAGATGGAATGCAATTAAAAATAATGGTTACCTGAAAACACTGTGGCACTGCTGTTTTTGGTATATTTACCTCAAACCCCCTTCACTGGCAGTATAAGGACAGTGACACAATGGAAGCCATCCAGTGTTTCCACTATATCCCTGATTACAGACGCTGCTATCAATCAACACAGGAATCACAGCTCAGCTGATATCACTGCATTTTGTTTTCCTGGAGGGCTCCTGTTTTAGCAAGAAAAGGCAGGAGTGTGTTTCTGTGTGTTGAGGGCATTTCTATACACCTGTCTCTGCCTCACCCTTGCAATAACACAGCAAGGGCTAATCCCAGGCATATTCATGTTAGTCAAGTGAGAAGTGTAATTGCTTTAACAGGTGTTTTTTTAGGCATTTGGGTCATTTAAACAAGCTGTAAGGTAGTTCTGTGCAGATAGCTGAACTAACTCCAGCTGAGATAGCTTCAAAATCACATCAGTGCAGCACTGTGGAGCACTAATTAGCCCAGAGGCAGCACCATGCAGACACAGTCAGATTGCTCTAATATCCTGATAGGTACTCCATGGAGACAGACTTGCTTGTTTAAAGCCAGCTTAGTTATCTGGATTACCACAATGCAAAGCACAGTTCTGACATGTCTTAGGAGCCTGAATATATTATCTTCTGTATTACTCACAGGCAACTATTGCATTTATAATAATTTTATACATCAGGTTACAAAATATACCTTCATTTCATTTTATATTTTCTAAGAGATACACTAGAGTCCTGATATTCAATGGAAAATACCTTTGTCATATACACGAATTTTAGTCTCAGTTTTAGTGTTTTGTTGGTTTCACATTCATATGTTCATTAAAAAAAATTCCTTCATTACTTACAGCTCCATACCATTTATATGCCTCATTTTTATATGCTCACATATGCTTTAGAGTACAATTTTTGTTTCTTGTTTCTATCTTCAATAGTTTGTTAATATAGTTCATCAATCTTCAAGCTCTTCATGAAAAATTAGTGTTTAATATCTGTTTAAAAAGATCTTAATAATATTTCTTATTTTTTACATAGAAAGAGAAAAAGAATTAAACTGTTAAGCTAATTAATTGGCTTACTCTGACTGTGGATGTGCAGTGTCTGAAAATGTTGGCCTGACTATGCTGGGACAAATGATTATTCCCAGTGAAAGAAAAGGCAAGAAGAATCCTCTCAGTCCCCAGCAAAGTCAGGGTGAGCTACAGGGGAAGCAAGGCTTCTGATAAGTAAGGGAGCAGTGCAAGTGAGGTTGTCCCCATTTTGGAATTGAAAGAGCCAAGTCACCTTTGGGAGCCAAAGTAGGCCAGATGTGATTGGTCTGGCTGCAAACAGGACCATTGCATGTCCTGGATCAATGTATTGACTCATCCACTGCCTCCTCTAATGCCCTCACAAACGTGACTCTTACCAATCTCTGGGTGCACTATGCTGAAAATGTAATGTTATCCACTGCTGCTGGGCTCCACATGTCTGTGTCTTTATGGTTCTGCAAAAGCAATTGCTGTGGCTGTGGTCTTCACTCCTCCCCTTTTACTTTCTTCTTGTGGACTTCCCACTAAATTGGTGATGATGCTTTCTTTGAGCATATCTGGCAGAATTTTAACCCATTAAATGTAGGCTAACCTAATGTAGCATATCTGGAGGAATTTTATCCCATTAAATGTAGGCTATCCTTCTGTACTGTGCACAGTGTCCTCCAACATGACAGTCATCAGACTGTTTCTGCATAGCAGAGACTCAGTCCCTGAATCTCAAAGGCTTGGTCTCGAGCTTGCTGCTCCTTGCCAATGAGCTGGACTAGCAAGGTCTTAATGTGCCTGCGCTTAAAATGCAATTTGTAGAAATTTCATATCTTCTATTTACTTGAAAATTGAGCTTATTTCTGAATGCTAATTATAATTTTTTTTTATAATTTAGTCTGTAAACCAAAAATAAGTAGAAATAATCTCATTTTTGCCTTTTAGGGGCTTGAGAATTTTTATCCATGCATTTAAGGAAGAGGAAGAGTGCAATATTTTGGATAGTCTTTTATTCTAAGTCAGGCTATTTTATTAATTATAAAATCAGAATCTATTCAGTCATTTTTTTAATCCTCTTTTCTAATAGAGGATTAAGTATCAGAATGCATTAAGTGATGTTAAATGGCTGAGTGCCTTAATCTTTTCTGGGACAGACAAGGCTAGAGCTCTGCACAGTAATGTCTACAATCACCTTGAACTCCTGTTAATATGGGCAGGTGTTTGTGTCTACCACTGTGGAAAGTGCCAGACCACAGAATGATGGCAAGTGAAAAATGGGCTGCTGGCAAATCTTTTTTTCACTGTGCAGTTTTCTCTTTCAATTTGATATATTATTCAGAAAACTTCAGTCTTTCGGGTACTTCATTATATTGTAGTATGAAAATCCCAAAATTTGTGTGTGTCTTTAAAATGACTAGTCTTAATATAGTTGAGGATTCAATGCTTTAAAAATTGGCAGCGGATTCATGGGAGCTTGAAATGACTTATAAGGAAATCCATCTTTTAGAAATTCTCACCGTAAATCAGACTAAAGACATTAAATCCTGTAGGATAAATGTTTTGACTCACAGTGGCTTCCTTAAAGAAGGAATAGGGCCAAAATATTTGTCTAGAAAACTGTGGGTTTTCTTGTGGTTACCGTGAATCAAGTTTATGTTTGTCCTGGTGTTCTATTTCCTTCCTGGACATTCACAGGGACTTCACTTGGCATGCCTGCTGCAAATTAAAACAAGAACACTTGTATATTGTTACCATGACAGTTCTTATGAGTTGGAGAAATTTAGAACAGCTTTTTCTGAGGGTAGAATATGGTCCTCTAGTCAACTGCAGGACAAATTTTTATTTAACTGTGTTGGATAGTAACCTCCAATTTGTCAAAACAACATAAAGCTTTAAATTGCCAACCAGTGCTTAATGGATTGACTCTTGGCTGATCGGCTGATATGAGTGCCAAAAGCTAAACCTTTTCAACACTCTTACATACTGACTTTTTACTTAAAGGGCAGAATACTGCTTTTAAAAGCACAAACAAATGAAATTTAGGATAGTTGCAGTGTCAATATGACATCAATGAGTACAGGGGAATGCAATCAGGAAAATTTGCTTGAATGAATACGCCCAAGAAACTTAGATCTTAAAATCAAGTGTCTTACAAAAACAGGAACAAAAATTATTACTGCTTGTCTCATATTAAGAAAAGCAAATGCACAAGCAGTATTTTATTTTTTTTCATAGTTTATCTTCTATATTTTTGGATGGATAATGAAAAACAGTGAAGAGAATAAATATCCATTTTTATTATTATATAGATTATTTAAGATTGGTAACAGATTTCAGTTTACACAATATTCTAATATCAAGGGTCAACAAAATTGTCAAATTGCTCCATTATCCTTTATACACAGAATCTTTAGTATCTATGTTATAATTTTTGTAGTGCAATGGTGACAGAGTATGATCTTACATATTCAGTGTAGATTTAACTTCTGAACTTGTCCCACAGACTCACCTCTTGAGCCTGTTTCTATCTACGTTCTGTGTCAGTATAAGGGTAGCTTGCTCTGAGGTGCCTGTCCCATTTTGGGACACTGCCTGGAACAATGCAGGTAATATTACAATTCAAAGGAAAACAGAATAACCTCATCTGTCCTACATTTCAGACTCCTAGGATCAGTGTTTTCTGCAAGAATTCTCAAGATTTGCTCTGAAACCAAACGACATTCTGCTAAAAGCTTTATGAAGCGTTATTATCACTGAAAGAATTACTCTTGTTTATTAAGAGGAAGGGAGTGGTTCCAGGAGCAGAGCAGAGAAAATAGAAAAAAGGGCATGGGAGGGAATGTGAAGGGGAAAGCTGAAGAAGCAGAGGGGGATGATGTGGAGATGTTCTTGGTGATGTACTGATAGGAGACATTGCTGGGAGAATTACACTAAACATAATGAGAGAATTTTTGTTGTCAGAAAATGACTGAGGATGTCATGGAGGGAATAGGGCATGAGTGAATAGGAAAACACACTTCCTTAATACTGTTATTCACAAACACTCCCCCCACCCCCCAAAGATGTCAAAATTCCAAAGCAAACTTGTTTGGGTTTTAAAATTTTTCTTTTTTATTTACTGCATAGGTCTTTTGCAATATGGAAATTGCTGGAGGAGGATGGACAGTTATACAACACCGAGAAGATGGAAGTCTGGATTTTCAGAAAAGCTGGAAAGAATACAAAATGGTAAGGTGAAAAATGTGCAGTAACTGTACAATTCATACAAGTGTCAGATTTCAAATACTACTTCCTCTTGACCTAAATAGATAATTCTTCCTATAGTGAGATGGTGTGGTCCTAAAGTCTTTTATGAACTACCTTTCATCATGTCTGTTACTTTTGAAAATACTTTTTACTCAGTTAGTTGAGTATTATTTCCCCTGATTTAGAGTTTCTTTCAGATCAGTTACTGAGATTAAAATGAGATGAGGCCAGAATGCTGCTGTCTCTCTGAAGTTTTGACTTGGTGTGATGTTGGGAGGTAATAGGCATGTGATAATGTTTCTAAGACATGAATGTTTTCAACTGAGAGGAATTCATTCAGAATTTGGAGCACCTCAGATAGGAATAAAAATTTTTACTGGGGTTTATCCCAAGTCATACAGTACCTCTGCCAATCAAGTTAATGTACTGGAAATGTTGATACTTCAAATAGGATTACAAGAAAATAAATAACTTACCAAATTAAAGATGACACGACTTCAATCAGGCTAGTTTCCCTTTGCCAACTCCAAAAAAAATTACTCCAATCTAAATAAATTCTCCTTTTTTTTCATTCTCTGCCTGATCAAACTTTCTGATGGAGCTCCTTTCTCTGAGTCCCTGAGGACTGGCTTGGATTTCAGTGACATTCTTAGTGAAGTTTTCAGCACTGTATTATCAGCCTGGCAGAGAAAAGGGTTTTTTTACAATGTTTGAAAAACACTAATGAAAAGAGGAATTTAAAAACAAAAGCAAGTTCAGTTCAGTAAAAAAATTCTATGGGAAAAAGTTTTGCTTGAGAACTTACAATTTCAGAAATAAACATAATATCATATTATTGAACCAAAATCTAGTTTTGAATTCTATTGATGCTTTATTTTCAATATTTTTCTATTGCTTGAAAATATAAACAACCATTTGGGTCAGACTCCTATGGATAACTAGAAGATATTATCTATTTGGTAATATATATCAACAAAAATTATATGAAAATGACAAAAAAATATTTTAATAGAGTTAAAAATTTGGAAATTTCTTTTACAATTCATTTTGTTATAATCTAGCAGAAAACTTGAAAACTGTTTTACTCAATATTGGTTCAGAATCGAATAAAATACAAAGCATAAATTATTTTGGGGGAACCAAAATTTGAAGATTCTACCAGCTTTAATAGTGAAGAAATTAGAATTTGTATGTAAAACTTACATATAGACTTTTAAAAAATTATACATATCACATTAATGGTTTTCTTGGATTTATCTCCTGAGATTTTCTTAGGCAGTGTAATAAATACAGCCCTTCATAAAGTTTTCCCATGTGACTTTTTAATATATATATGTCTTCACTTAGTCATTTTTCTCCACCTTTCCTTCACAATAGTGTGAATCTGTACAGGATTAGATTCTGTTCAAGCAGCCTGAATTAATTTTGCTTGTCTTTAGGAATGATAAAGTATTCCAAGGCGTCATTTACTTCTACCAAACAAAAAGGATCCCTTTTGGTCTTTTATTGACAATTTATCTTATAAGTCATGACACAAGATGGGGCTCAGGCTTGTTCTGCTTCTATGAACCATTTCACCAAAGTAAAAAATTTGGGCTCCCTTATGTGGTTATCATATAATGCCAAGTGTTCAATGTAGACTGGTAGAAGCTGGTGGAGTCTCTGTGTATTACTGGGGTATCTGAAAATATCCAAGCTTCAAGCCAATAGCACCACTTAATTCTTTGGTTGTTCAGAGAGAGTGTGTGGTGTCTGTTGGACTGCTTCCCCCCTCTCCTTCCTGGTGTTTCTTCCAGTGGAAGCTGGGTAGTGTTGGTGGGGGAGCATGATGGCACTTAGGCTTACTTGGAGCAGTTGAACTTAATGTGTGTTTTCCCAGTCCACAGTTCAAATTGAGATTTCCAGTTTTGTTAAGATATTCTTCACATGCTCGTATCTCATTGGAGTCCTAAAGCTAACAGAAACAATATTATAATATAATAACAGCAACCATAAGTCTCTGGGGCTTCATTAATTTTCAGTGCATTTAGTTCTTACTGGAAAAAAATCTGGAAAACTGTTAAAGTTTTTAACCTATAAGCAAGTACTTGCCAGCTTCTGAGCTGGACAGGAATTCAGGCCACCAGCCTGAACTGCTGCTAAAGCCCTCATAAGTTATTAGCTGTTACAGTGTTAGGAGGCCACTGCACATATGCTCTGACTCAGATCCTTACAGCAGCTTACCTGGGAAGGGTGCACATGGAGCAGTCTCTGCACAGGTGACAGCACTGCTGGGTTACAGGAGCCATCTGGCACTAATGAAGCACTCATTGTCTTTGATGCTGTTTCATGCTGGTGCTTTCAGCTTACATGGAAGCATTTCTGTTCTAGATACCAATACAATAAACAGGTTAAGTAAGAGGTAGGAAGTATTCTTTTTAGTAGGAAGTGTTTAACTCCATTCATACATAAATTGCCACGCAGTCAGTGACAGGGCAATAGTGTTATGAATTTGTCCTCCTGTTTTTTTTCTCCATTTCCATTTGCATTCAGCCCCCACTCTGTAAAATAAAGAAACAGGTTCTTTGGTATCTAAAACAACAGATAATGAGTGCAAAACCTTTTCTGCAGATTCACTGTTATGCAAGATTGGCTATGTATCTTCTTGCTTAGGGGCACATGTTTCCAGTATCCTTCAAATTTCTTCTTAGTCTTATGGGTTGCAGTGTAATTTGTACCTTTGCTTATAAGAACTCTAAGAAATCTCTTGGGCCGTTTGAGTTTTGTAGATTCAATAGTAATTGGAATAAATTCAGAGATAACCCCATAAGTTCCATCCATCCTTCCTTATCAGTATCTACTACATCTGTATCTACTACATTAGTATCTAATACAATACTTCCATCCTTTCCTTATCAGTATCTACTACATCTGTTCGTTCACATTTTGCAATGGATTTTCTGTTATACTGTTTGTTGCTTATCAGAAAAAATCGAAGTGGAATAACAAATAATTTCTTTAACAATAGGTGAGATCACCCTGAAGCAAGTTTCAAGCATTTTTCATATTTTCTTTCCTGAATAAATGTAAATGTACAACACTATTAAGAGTTTTGATGTCTAGAGGGGAATATCACTTAAAAAACTGTTGCTTGCCATCTGCAAACCCAAGACCCTTTAGAAGAGGGTTTTCCACAAGCTTACTGTCCAAGACACAGTTTCTGGAATTTATTAGGCAGTTATTAGCAATAATCAAATCTGAGTAAATGGTTAGCTCATGTGCTAACTTGGCTGTCGAGGCTTCTTGATCATTTTCCAGTTTTCAGTTCTTGGATGAATGCACCTTTCACAGTGACTGTCTCCATTTTTGCCAAATTAGGTGATGGAGTATTGGATATAGCCTTTCAGCATGTCTAGTTTAATAATTCCCATGAAATTCTCTGAATTTATTCCACAATTGATAGCCCAACATTCACTATGAGTTGCCTAGGGGGCTTTCTTTGGGGTCAAGTCTGTTGGGAGATTTCTCAGACATTTAAAATTATTTTCCTGCTTTCTCTCACTTGAGAAAAACTCTTAATAGGTATTTGAAACTGCATGCCTTAGCCAGCTCACGCAATCTTTTTCCTAGCCATTTTTTTTCCTTCATGTCAGTATTTAATTGTACTCTATGCCTTAATTGCTCCTTTCCTCTCTCTGATGACAAAAAACCTATCGCTTCTTTTAATCATTCATAATGTCATGAGCTAGATTAGGATCACTTGTATACTGTACACTCCAAGATGAATTTCTAAGCTTTATGGCAATCACTGCCTTCCTGATCATCAGCTTTTTAAATTTTGATTTCTTTGAGGCAAGAATGACGTTTAATGCTAAGTTCCACATTCCTTTAATTTCATGTTCCTGATTAATATCTAAGAGTCCAAGAGTTCAGTGCTTAAAACAAGTCTGCTTCCAATTGTTTCAGAAGTTATCAGTAGCATTTGTGTGTGCCTGAAGAACACATCTACAAAACCACTCCTATTTCTTTTGCAGTTTCTTCTTTTTCTTTTTTCCTTAAAACTGTTGGATCGAATTGATGGCTATCTCCATAGTGCCAACATGGTATGACAACAGAGGAGGATAATTTATTTTCTTGTGTGGCTTACATTCTTCACACACTGAGAGCCATATCATGGAGGTAGTCACTAGAACTTTCTCAGGAAGTATTTTTGGATGCAATTCTAATGGGAATTTACATTGTGTTATCTGGAATAGCCTGACTTTCCTCTGAGCGTCAGTAAACCTAAGCTATTATAACAAGTTACGTGATTTGAATCTTCTGCTTACTTAAAAGACAGCCAAACACATATTTGGACTGTAAGTCTGTGACTTCTTTTTAGACACTATGGTTTTTACACATTTTTGTATATTTCCTACAGTTCACCTCTGTGAGTAAGCTCTAGTTTGGACAGAGATTATACCTATTTCCTGGGAGACCTTCATGTTTGTGACAGTAAGGTTGCTGGACTCCTCATGTTTTCATCTCGCTAGTCTTTGCAAGTCCTACATAAGAACTAACATTCCAATAAAGACTGTATTTTTCAGTGCCTTTGTTCAGTTCATTCTGAAAACTTCCAGATGTTACTTGCATTCAATTTTTATTTGTGAACTGTTCAGCTCCCATTTTAGGATATGGTCTCCTAATTCCTTTTATGGTCTCCACCTGTTGTAAACCTGTAAGATTAAAAATTTTAATTTCTCTTCTAAAAGTTTCAGTTCAAGTTTCAAGTTCTGTTATAATTCTCCCTGCCCACCTTTCTTGTCTTTAAACTCTGACATTTCTTTTTTTGCCATATTGCTTCAGTAGCAATGTTAACTTGAACATTTTTCTCATTCAAAATAGGTATTCAACACCATTGACAAAAACTCAAGCTGATGTAGCTTCCTCTTGGAGCATTAACTGATGATGGATAATTCTCTGTTGTAGTTGTATCCATTTACAAATTGTGTTCAGGTTATATTTTAACCCCAAATACTTGAAGAATCAAACAGCTACAGACAGAGATCCAACCCCTTTCAATAATTAGAACATTATGTTCATAACTTTCTTTTTCAAGTGAGGCAATGACTGCATAAAAATGCATAAAGCACCTTTTAGAATTGTTTGTGTAAGCTTATTGATTCTGGTTCCACTATCTTAGTGCAAAATAACTTCCGATGTGGGTGGGACTTTAAACAAAAATTACATAAACCATATGGCTTGGCTGAGGAAAATGTTCTTGACAGAAAAAAAAATTGCTCATAATTTGAAAGCCCATACTGTGGGAACAATATCTTTCATAATTCTCAGATTTTTTTTAAGCTAGATATTCTGAATGAATGTTCATTCCTTTTCCAGGATTATAACTATTTAAGGTATCTTATGCATAGTTAGGGTCAGGAAATTTTCACACTTCTTGCATTGATGGATGCACCCCTGTGTTCTTTGAAAGAGGACTCAAATATGTCTTGCGACAAAAGATCCTCATCACTAAATTTTAGAGTAGTTTTGGTCTGACTCAACGTGCACAGATAATGCCCAAGCATTATATATACTATATTAGAAGACCCAGGTGAGATTCTGTGAGGTTGCTTTTAAAATCTGTGTCTTGAAAATATAGTAGAATGTAACAGAGGTCTTCCCAACACAAGCAGTGAAAGGTGTCAGGCCATTCTCAAATGGCAGCTGTTGCAGGGTTACTTTGGTGTTAGATCTGAGACAGTTTCACTGTTAGCATGGGAAATTTTCAGAGCACTTTTCACAGATTCTTCTTCCCCTTGTGTCTTAGTAAAACACTTGTGAGGGAAATAATTACTGGTACAAAGAACCTGGGCAAGCATTTTGAAGATAATATTGTAATAGGAAAGGAATATAAAAAAAATTCTGGAAGGAAGTAGACTTCATAAAGCTATCTGTACAACATATACCCATCTAGCTACTAGCTGGAGATAAATCCCATAATTTCTTCAGCAGAGATGATTTTGTGGTTTTATTCTGTCAGTAGTATGAAGCAGTTTATAAAGTGCCGTGTGATACCAGCATGATCCCTCCTGCAAAGTGAAGGATTTGAGAACAGGATGGGCTTGTGAGAAAAGCAAAAACTAGGGAATGCATGACCTTGGAAAAGACAGAAATTATGTTTCAACAGTGTAAACAAACCAGACAGGTTGAAAGTGGTGGTGGTGGTCTTGAATTAATAGGTTGAATAGGGTTATGATTAGGAGGGGATAAAAAAGGCCCACTCAAGACAAAAATAACTTTGTTACATATAGTGACAAATTCATAACTTATGATAGTATGCTTCAAAGTCATAAGTTTCTTACATCTGAAAACAAGCAGTTTTCTTCAAGGGACTGGGATAGATGACGTCGAAGTAATTTGTTTCTTTCACACATTTACCAAGTAAGTTGGATATAAGGAAATGATTTTTGGAGACTGGAATGTGTATTAAGATATTATGTGAGTAACGCCTTTCACAGAGACCCACCCTTCCCTGATAAAGAACAGCATGTCATGCTGGTTTAATAAAAAGTCCCTTCTGACTGCAACAGTTGCTCAGATAATTGTTACTTTCATCAGTGCTATAAAAAGAGACAGCATTTTCTCTGCTTCTCCTGAGATCTAAATCCAGTATGTCCAGTAGAGATAGACGTGATACTGAAGTGGTGAGACACCATATTTTGTTTTATGAAAACAAGCTCATGAAATTCTTCTGGTCCTGACCAAGGCTTAATCTACAGTATTAGCTTCAACAGAATTATGTAAGGGAGCAAGAATGAAACAATATTTGTCTCAGAGAGGGTTGGATTTCTATATTGGGCATCAGAGATGTTACTACAAAAGGAAGCATCCTCTTTATTTTGGAGAATATTTTTGGATGTGAAATTAAACACAATTTTGTGTTGGAGCAGAGTTGTGTTGTACTCAGCACAGTCTTTCCTAAGCAAACATTACTGGATAACACCTGTTTCAAGAGTTGTGTTGACACATATATACTTGTGCTTGTTTTGTCACCAGTGCTTCAATTTAACTGCATGAATTTATACTGATAAGATTTATGTGGTATTCCAAAGACTGTTACATAATAAATTTTATTTAGTAATATCAAGATTTAGCTTAATTATGCTAACAGCCTCTAGTAGAGCAACATGAGAAAGGTTAAAGTCATTAAAGAATTGTTCTAACCACAAGATGAAAGTGATATATTAGAAGACCCAGGTAAGATTCTGTGAGGTTGCTTTTAAAATCTGTGTCTTGAAAATACAGTAGAATTGTAACAGAGGTCTTCCCAAATAGCAGTTATGTGCTCTCCTCGTGAAACAGCATTTCTCTTCAGGGAGGAGAATCTTCTGTGTGATTGCTCCGTTTGGAACTTACTGGAGCAGTTCTTAGCTTTGGGGCTCGTGACAAATTAGAAGTATAACTTTTTGACTCTAATGTCAGTCAACTTCTATTCTTGTTCTACTGTTTAGACTACCAGTTGAGCCAAGCATGAGATTCAAAAACAATCCATAAATTTGATGCTTGCTCTATTTAGACAGATTATGGGGCTGAAACTCAAGTTCCTTTTCAAACTCACTAAATTTTGGTCTTTGCTGTAGCATCTATGTTCCTAGTCAGGCTAATTTTTGCTACTTGGGATTAATCAGTGTATTTGGAGAAGAGAATTAAGACTTACATCCCAGACGTTGGGGGGGTTTTTTTGCCTGAAATGACCAAAATACTTTTTTTAGATTTTTTTCTTACATTTTGCATATTTAACCCTAAAACTTACCATTTATTTCTTTGCAAATAATAAATCAGTAAGTTATCTGAAGTTCAAAATTCATTTTTCTTGGAGCACAAAAAATGAATTTTCTTTTCTTTAATACATACCCATGTCCCTGGTATGCTCTTTCTAGGAGCCACACTGTTCATTCCTAGCTTCCACTTGTCCTAGAGTGAAAATGGTGATTTGGGATGGAGGCTCTCAATGTAATTTGTCTCAGTAAGAAATACTCTCCTATTTTCAGTAGCATGGTAAGGAAGTTAGATTGAAATCCAGGCCTGAGGAAGATGTACTGGCTGTTTTATTTGTAGGAAATATATGTAGGCAACTGAGCTTTTTTTTTAGCCTTTCGAGAAGGCATCTCTGGCTTCAATCTAAATATATTTTTTAAATTTGCCAACAAATATGTGTTAGTATTTCCTAGTAAAAAGTCTGAATATTTAGAATTGTTTTCCAATATTCTTTTAAGTTAACATTAATTAACATGTGTTATCGGAGGAAATTGAAGTAATTTCTATAAACCAAATCTTTATTTCAAATATCAGAATGAATAATATAATGTGATGGGAATGAAAACATACAAGTATGCAAAAAGGTATACAAACATTTTTTAGAAATTACCTTTAACAATATCCATTCCACATTTTCAGCTAAGGCAAAAGGAGCTGAATAGTCTTTATGCCTTCTGGGAAGTCACTGCTGCTGTAAAACACTGAATTATTATCTGCTTTATTCACTGAATTGTCTGACAGAAGATGAACCCATAGGATATATTGGCTATGTCTGGTTTCAATTTGTTTTGTCTATAAAAAGACAAAGCTTCCTGTGAGCATTATCAGACAAAATAAATAAAGTAAGAGAGATAATTGTTCAATGAACTTGGAGCAACATGATTCAGGCAGAATACCCTCACAGATTTTGCCAAAGCTAATAAAATTCTTTTGCACCATACTTATTATTTTTGAACAACTATCAACTTTGTAAATTCTTAAGGGCATTCTTAAAACCAGTACTGAATTCTGTTTCTTTGTACTTCTGACTGCTTTAGTAGTTTGGGGTCTGTTAATAACCAAATTGAAATTGAAAATGAGCTGATGAAGAACTCAGATGTCATCTAGAATAAATATTATACAATCATGTGCTTTTGTCATTGATTCCTAGTTCTAAGTACTTTAATCCATACAAAAGAACAATAAATTATTTAATTTTTTTTGCATAACAGTTGAGCATTATGTCTGAATTTACAGTTTACAATACAGTTATATAGAAACAGTAAACAGCTTTGCTTCTTCCGACTACAAAAATGGATTTACAATTGTTAGTAAGGTTATATATTGTGGGTTTTTTTTCTCTGTAAACAAATTCTATCAAGTTGACAAGAACAATCTGCTCTAATGTAATATAAAACATCACTTTATTATTCCTCAATGACAAAACCAGGATAAAATAATTTACTCATGGTTTGTGATTTTTATGTCATATTTCAGATCAGTCTTTGCCAAAATATGATTTTAATGCAATTTTCAGCAAAAAATATAATTATTTTTCTGTTTGTGAAGAATAAAATGAAACATTATTATTATCTATGCTAGGTCAATGCAAACATTTGTGTATCCTTTTCATGACTAATAGTGGAGAGATAAGAAGGCATATTATGAAAATGTAAGCCTATTTCCCTGTTATATTCTCCCAGCTTCCATAGAGTGCTAGTGAGGAGAACTCTGAGAACTTTTGAAAATTACTGATTTTCCTATTACATTAAGCACTATTTTGGGAATTTAAAGCCTCTGTTTTGCCAGCCATCTCAAAATAATATGCAAATTTCTAGGGAAAAGCAAATTTGAGTATTTTTGGAATAAAATGTAGAGCTTAAAGAATTAATCTCTTTATTTGGAAACATATAATGAACAAAATATAGAAAGATAATGACAAAATAGTGTCTCTTAGTAGTTTTAAATGCATTTTTGGAACAGTGTCTAAGACCCACTGGGTTTCAGAGAGTCTTAAAATGTAGTTAACTGCAAACACATTCATGAAATACAGATGTTCCTTTTCCTAGTGGATTGATAGCTGAGGATGACTTGGATCACCTCATGTAATTCCATGAGTTCAGACACGAAACTTTAACACAAATAGTTATGGAAACATTTGCTATAACTATTTGAATGCAAAAACCAAAGTGTTTGTTGACAGTGTATATATGTACTGGCAAAAAATAATAACAACTATAAGCCTGAAATAGGTCACTCCTAACGTTAACTTTTAACACTGCCCTAAGGCATTCTCAAAACAAAATTTCTTGTCCTAAACGTTAGGCACATACTCAAAATGAAGTTTCTTGTCCTAAATGTTAGGCATCAGTCCACAAATGATGAGCATGGTCTTAGGCAAGGCTTTAGGCATCTTATCACTTGGGGTCCCACAGATTTGAGCAGCAGCATAAACCTAAATGTTCTACTAACTAAAATGCTTATTTTTCATCGCCGAAATTTAATTACCGAACAATTACTGAGTTGGCTCATGAACATCAAAATTAATGAGGTCTGCTTTTCTGTGGACTTTTGCCCTGTGTCCCACATAGAAGGCCCATTCTTATTACTAATAATCTTTTGAAACCCATTATTTTCTAGGATTCTCTGTGGTAAAAGCTTGAGTTCCCCTTTTATGTCCCTCAATCTCTCCCAGATGTCTAAGAACCTCTGAGGCAATATTTGCTCAGCATCTGCACTTGGCTGGCTGCTCTGTCTGCTTGTAGCAATTGGAATAGGCAACAGCTGAGCTTCTCCTTCAGCATTTCTTCCAGCAGCAACTCATCACAGACACCAGTTCTCTGAAACCTTGTTGAATGTAAAATTTGTTTGATTTTTAACCAAATCTCAAAAGTGTTCAAAAAGTATTTCAGAAGTATAAAGGACAGATGGGCATAACAATTACATAAGTTTGTTTTCCTAAGTTCTCTAACTGAGACAAGAAAAAAATATTTTGTATTTGAAGATAAAATTCTGAAATGTTCTTTGAAAGTTAAGGATTCTGAAGGTAAATCAAAAGAACCAGGCACAACCATTTTCCTTGCCAGTCTCAGGGCTGGGAATGGAAACACACAACTAAATCATGGGGGTTTTTTGTCATTTTCTTCTGCACAGAGAAGTTTACATATCCCATCAAAGTAGTAGTGTTCTTGTAGTAGAGACAGTCTAAGTAAGATATAAACAAGGAGAACTGTGTAGTTATTAAGTCAGCCAAAGTATCTGGGAAAAACAGTACGCACGCAAGCCTTTCTTCAGCTCTGAAATATAGGCAGTAAACTGCAGACTAAATACAGGTTGGAAACAGTTGAGTTTGGCATAATAAAATTATACTTGAAGAAATTGCTGCCAACTCTGTGCTTAACAGAAATGTCCTGCTCCTCTCTGGTTTACATCTGTGAAAGCTTTGAGTGCCTGTTTGTTTGTTTATATCTTTCTAGCCATATTAGGTGTTTAATAAAGTACACTGCTTCTCCTTTGGAACATTCCTTGTTTGGAAAAATGTTTTATATCCCACTTACTTCGTTTTCTCTTCATAAAAGCAAGTAGTTTGTTTAAAAAGAAGTTACTTCTGTCAAGGAAAAAAATTCTTATTCCAGGCATTTCTAATCTGAGTTTCAGTATTGTAGCCCCTGACAGTAAGATTCCTATTTTCATAACTAATGTAGTGGATTTCCTCATAATTTTTAATATTTCTTTTGTTCCCTTTTGCTGAAGCTTCATTTCCTCTGGTCAAGAGAGCAAAGCACTTAGCGATAGATTTTCATCTTAGTGCAATAAGATGTGTGAAAAGGGAGAAGGAGGTGAAAATTTGAAGAATAAAAATCATTACTTCAGAATAATTATATATGGTGTCTGGAGTTTCTATAAAACACATAAGGGATCATATAATGTTAAAACACTACATATATTATATCCTGAATAGGCTGTAATCTTAATGAGATAAGATATATATAACTCAACACACAACAGTTCAAAGGGGAGTCCCCTCAGCTTTCCTGCATTAGGAAAAAGGAAGAAAGAATTTCCTGATAATCTTCCCTTAAAGATAGATTAATAATAATAACAACAATAATAATAATATTTCTGTGAAAAAGAAACCATGTGAACTCCAGGAAAACCTATTTTGACTGATATCTGAACAACTATGCTTCACTTCTTCTTTCTGAGTTTTAGGAAGAAAAATTTCCTGGTTGGTAGTCTATGCAAAGCATATTTTGCCTTACTCTGAGATGAGTGACAGTGACCAGTGGTGAAAGATGTCAGAGACATCTGGTATGACACTGCCAAAGCTACTAGGACAGGAGACACCAGGTGTGACAGCCAGGAGTAGAAAGACAAGACAAGAAGATGAAAAGAACCAAAGGCACAGACAGAAAACAGTGATAACTACAGAAGGGTGTGCCAACTTTAGGCAGGGTTCATACAGGTGAGGAACAAATACTTTTGTGTTTTAGGATATCTGAGAACAAGGGATCTATTAATTGTGTTGTCTGGTAGAATGGGTGAAGCCAAATATGAATGTGAATGTCATCAAAGCAGCAAGTGAGGAATAACAGAAAGCATCATAATGGGAAAACTTGAGCAGCAGCTCACACTGGAAGACAGATGGGTTCAAAGCAAGGTATCACCAGTACTACGTAGAACCAGTATTTACAGTCTTCTATAGGAAATAGTCTGCTGGAGAAAGAGGATATAATGAAATAACATGAAAGAAAGGAAAAGTCAGCTAAGACATGGCCCCACATTTCAGTCTGAAACTTCTTAGAGGCTTCCCACAGACTACTGAATTTCAGTTCTTGCAGATTAAATGCTTTGTCCATGGGTATCTCTTCATGGTCTCTGAGCCAAAAGGCAGACATGCTATTCAAAATACAAGTTAGTGTATTCAGATCAGCATTCCCAAATGTCTTAGCCTCTACTATCAGTGAGTCACCAAATACATGCTCAGGTAGGGTCATGTAGACAAAAATGAGTCCTGAGTAAAGTACTTTATACTGTGTTTCGTTCTAGGAACAACAACAAAAAATTCCTCCATTTTTATTTTTTGGACCAGTCAAACATTTAAACTTTTAAATTTTTAAAATTTATTTTCTTTAAAAGTTTGCAGCTGCTATACCTATGCAATGCCTGAGAGAGTATTACCTGTGCTACCATATGGCATCTGGGCAGGCAGGATTTCATCCTCCAGAGACACACCTAATCAGGGCTGGAGCCACAGCAATAAAATAAAGAAAAAGAGAGAGAGCTCTACTTTCAATGTTTTCATCTCATGTTAGGAGTGACTGAAACATTATATAGAGAAGATCGATGTCTTGCCAATGTGTCTCACGGACACATTTCTCATTATCTAACCTTTAGTCCCTAGGAATTCTCTTGACTTTAACCCCTTTTAAAAATATGTTCTTTCTGGAAATAACCCAATCTTTCATTTAATTTGACTAGGAAATTTTCACAGGACCTTCTAAAACACCCCCAGCCCTACTCTAGGCAAATCAGGAGATTTCTGGTTCCCATTCTTCCTATCTTAAGAAATATGAATAAGCACAGTTATGTTGGAATACTTCTTCACAAGTAAATATTATAGTTGAAAGTAATTTTTACTGTCTAAAGAGAAAAAAAAAGAAAAATGTACAATGAATTGAAGAGTTCTCAGGTATGAACTAGTAGTTTAAAAAGAACAATTATCCTAATATATATTAAATAAGTTAATGACTGAAAACCCCTTAAATTTAATGTAGTAAAATATTCACTACAATTTAAACCACTTTAAAACCTGGAAGATGTATAAAAAAAGAATGTCTAGGAATTGGTTTTGAAAATTAATTATACTTTTTCTTTCATGATTATTTTTCCATGTTTGAAAAGGATATTGTTTGCTTAACCAGAAGTACGATCATCTGATCTAACATATGAAACGGATAAGAGCAAGGTGACAAGGAGAAGAGCTAGATTACAAGGTTTAACACCGTATTAAATGCATTATAGAATATTACTATGTCAAGTATTCCCACTGAACGATGTGCAAATACAGCATCATGCTATTAATATCATGGACCTGTAAAATGATTTCCAGATGATAACCTCAGCTACCATTTCAAACACCAGTTGAACTGCATGACATTCCTACATCATACATATTAGCAGAATCATTTTAGAGACCATCAAACTGGAGCAAAGAAAGTTGTGACCAGTAATTAGAATGTACAGGTAAAATATAATGATGGTTTTATTATTGTATAAAGGCTCTACCAATTACAATAATTACATCTAGTTATTTTGCCAATTTTTTCTAGGGTTTTGGTAGCCCATCAGGTGAACATTGGCTGGGAAATGAATTTATCTTTGCAATAACAAGTCAGAGGCAATATTCTCTAAGAATTGAATTAATGGACTGGGAAGGAAACCGGGCATATTCACAATATGACAGATTTCACATAGGAAATGAAAAACAGAATTACAGGTAAGAATCTATTGAAATTCTTTTGACTCTGCTAAGTGATAAATATTGTTTACTGTTCACTTGTCAAATATGAGAAAGGACAATAATATGATGCTGATTCTCATTAAAAGTGGATAAAGACTGTAAAAATAAATCAGAAATCAGATTTCTCAGTGATGGAAGGATAGAGTAAACCGAACATGCCTGAAAACAAGGGATCTATTAATCGTGTTTTCTGGTAGAACTGCTAAAAACTGTATAACTTTTATATTCAGAACTCAAAATTGATTTAATAGAAAAAAGATTTGGATTCTTCATTAAAACCTGAAAGATAACTACCTC
The DNA here is from genome assembly GCA_013397095.1 of Sterrhoptilus dennistouni. Taxonomy (NCBI): domain Eukaryota; kingdom Metazoa; phylum Chordata; class Aves; order Passeriformes; family Zosteropidae; genus Sterrhoptilus; species Sterrhoptilus dennistouni. The sequence continues at coordinate 744,966 of VWZU01004857.1, forward strand.
AGAAGCAGAAGACTGAAACAATGGACATGGGAATAAAAGACCAAAAATGCTGTTAAACCATCTGATATTTCCAAACTAAAAATTTGGTGTAAATGAAGAGGAAAAACAGAATGCTGGATCTTGTTTTGAGGAAATTAAACACAAAACCTTTTCTTAATAATTTTTTTCTCCCATACTTTGTTTCAAGATAACATCTTATTTAAAAAAAAAAAAAAAAAGAAACAGCTTGAAGACCCAAGAAATGTGGATAACTAAACTAGTCATTTATATTATTTTTTAATCCTTGCTTCATCTGAGCAGAGAGTACAATGCTAGAAAATGAAACCCATAAAAATATCCAATTATTTATTACAGCACATCTAATTAGCATAAGACTCAGCAAAGAAACAGATATATTGTTAACTCAAACATTTGAGGTGCGTGAAACTAGGCTGGTATTCAGATCTTTAAATTCAAGTAACATGATTCTCAAAAATGCTGACTGCCTCCCTCCCCCTGGTCCCCAGAGGAATGGAGGTGAGAGCAATTTGCTCTTTGTGCTGACAGGGCTGTGCCCAGGTGGGACCAGAGCAGTGCCCCTGCCCTCTGGGGCTGTTGGGGACAGCCGGTGCTGTACAAGTGCAGAGGATCCCTTTACAAACAATCAGTACCAGTTCAGCTCCTGCATAAAACAAGGGCTGTCCCTCTGCACACAAAGGATAGCTCTGTCCCCTACTGCCTCGAGCAGTGCTTGCCTGGCGCTGCCCATGGAAAGCCAGTTCCCCAAATCAGGAGAAGGAGACCACCTATTCCTAGGTCGCTTTAGGCAAAGAATTAATATAAGTAATTTCTCAAAATTACTAGGCTAGGCTAGAAATATTTATACAAAACCTAAAAAGAGCAGTGTAAAAGTGGGGTCTTAAACATTAGTAGAAGAAGTTCAAAAGGAAAAGATGACACAAATCCTTGCCAAATGAAGAAAGATGTTGAAGGGCAGTTATACATAGCACAAAAATTTATGATGAATCAGAGGAAAGAAGTATTACTCAGGGGATGAATTAAAATGACTGAATTTGCTAACAAAAACATGGTCTTTTTTGTCCATCTTTATTCTGAACTGAGGACAACATGTATTGCTGAAGAATTGGAAGGCTGTTGAAAATTTAACATGTTAAAGCTCATGTTTAGAGAGGATTTCTTTTTCAGGACTCCTCTGTGTCCATTGATGACAAAATAGCAAGAGAAAATCTTGTTATGTTTCAAAGGGAAGGGAAGGGAAGGGAAGGGAACCCACTTTCCTTATAAAAAAGGGAGACCTCTTGCAATATAAATAACATTTTCTGAACATGGAAAAAAAAATTAAAAATTGATCCATGTAAATTCTNACTAGCAAGATAAAATCTTGTTATGTTGCAAAGGGAAGGGAAGGGAAGGGAAGGGAAGGGAAGGGAAGGGAAGGGAACCCACTTTCCTTATAAAAAAGGGAGACCTCTTGCAATATAAATAACATTTTCTGAACATGGAAAAAAAAATTAAAAATTGATCCATGTAAATTCTTCTTCCTGATCAAGAAAACCAAAAGAGATGTAATTCAAACCTGTAGAAATTAAGTCAGAGGGGGCGTACAGGCCTCAAAGAGTGTAATGTTGAGTAACAGGCTTGAATTCTGCTACCCATGTCAAACTCACTTTTCCACAAAAATCAAAGGGAGTTTGACTGGAGAATATTGACTGCGCTTTTGGTTCCTGTCCTATCCCATAGTATAAATTAAGACCAGAATGAGATCTGCTCACACTCTGTGGCCTCTTCATGGTGCAACTGAAGCTCTCCTGTTGAGGAAATGGGGAATCAGTTTCATTCATACTTTTCTGGCATAAGCAGAGATGAAAACATAAAGAAGTAAAATAGTCCAACTCTGATGGCCCTTTGGGTTTCAAATTAATTCCTCTATTATTTTCACTCAAGTATATTTGAATATTTAAAGAAAATAGCTGAGTAACATGGTGACAGTCCTGGAAATTATGATGTGTAAGCCACATGCAAGTCTAAACTGGTTTTGCAGTGATAAATGCACTGGTGCCTAATCCAGACAAATATAAGCCAAACATATATTTTGCAAACTAAAATTATGTTGGGATATTTTATAAATTTTTACAGGAATGCATCCTATGACATTAAAACTCTTTGTTTTGCTTGCCAGCATCACTATCTGTGATAGCAGCAGTTCCAGAAGGCTGGCTGAATAAAAACTTAATTATTGAGTATTAAACAGCTGGCTACCCTTCAGAGAATGCTGTTTTCCCTTTATCTGAGGAACTGCCATTAAGGATTTAAATGATTCCTCTGAAGCTGAAAACCACAATTCCCAAACTCCTGCTCCCAGTGCCTTTCCCTCACAACTTTCAGGCATTTGTCATGTTTGCTTTCAATACCTCAAACACAGAACAGCACACCTTTTCCAAACTTTAGTTGCTGTTATTTAAAATAATTTTGCCAAACAAAACAGATGCTGTCTTATTTTGGAAGCTTGTTCCTTATAGTGACCCACATTAAGTGTTGTTTCTGTTAGCAAAATTATGTATTTGTACATTGGCTAGATTCGTATTACTTTCAAATAACAGAAGTTCAGTAAGTAATAGTAACCAGTAAATAGACAAGTTTCTAAGCTGGTCTGGGAAGTGGATCAAGAAAATCTGAAATAGAAAAAGGGCATCAAAATGAAAAGAAAAGCTCAAGAAGTGGAACATCTTTAATTTTGCTATTGGCAGTGCCTTGTATATTTGGAATAGTGAAAAAAATAAAAAAAGATTCCAGGTCTTATGTTTAAATACAGTAAAAAAAAGAAAAGAAAAAATAAGATAAAAGAAGAGAAAAAAAAAGAAAAAATTAAAGAAACAGAAAGGAAAGGAATGGAAAGGAAAGGAAAACCATGAAGTGATAAAATCTGCTGAGAAAATATCAAAAATAATTTTCATGTTGTTCTTCCAAAATCCAGCCTCAACATTACACAAAGTTCAATTCAGTCTGGGTAACTCCCAGTTGGAGATTTCAGAAGGGTTCTGTTTTTCCTCTGGGCTTTTTTGTATTCTCTTTACTACTTTTTATTAGTCTAAAGAATCTATTATTAAAAAGAGTAATGCTGAACACATGTAAGTTCAAATACATTTGTTTCTCTTTCAAAATGAGACAGCTCCGAGAGGTTTACTGGGAAATCAGAATAAAATCTATTTATCCCAGATGATGACTGGGAAGAAGGTTGAGATGAAAAGATGAATCAGTAAATGTAGAATGATAAATGATAACTGAAACAGAAAATCAAATGTTGCACCACATGTGAAATCTTTAATAACAGTATCTAAGTGATTTATGTCTTTTAGAACATCCTTTGGTTTCTTATCTACTCAAGATGACTACACAGAGACTATCAGTAAATATGAGGAAAATATCTCTGTCAGACTCTTTGTGACTTACACTGTGGCAAGTAAGATCTCCATGCAGTAAGAAGAGCCAGATCTTGCAGATCTCCCATTTAGTGCAGTGTTTCTTAATATAATTAGGAATTATTTATAGAACTATAAAAACATGAGTTGAAAGAGAATCCTAAAAGAGACAAGACCTCTCCTGTTTTTCCTGTGTAGACTCTGCCTAGCCCCCTTGACTTTGTTTGATGTTCTTAGGAGCTGTGCAGCTGTGATACTCTGCTGCTCTGACCCATGTCCTCAGATCCTCCACAACTGAACAGGAAAAGTAACCATGTGTTGGGATTTCAGGCACCACAATTCATAATCCTACATATCAGTTTATGAAAACAGATATATTGATGCTGAATTTTGAACAGTAGTAATTTCAGCCTGCAGAAACATCTGTTTTTTCTACTCATATGACCCAGGAGAAGCACTTCCAAGCAAAGCGAGGGGGGAAGAATGGGGGAATTACACTTTTAACTGGATGAGCTATTTTTACTTCAGGACCATTAGAGAGATTTAATAGACACTCATCTCCTATGACAATATACTCTGGTATTTAATCTGTTTTTTAGTTAGAAAAGTTTGCTGTTGCTGCAATGATTCATTAACTTTGGCCCTATCCATGGAGAAATATAATTAAATGATCAGACAGTGCTACTCAGGTGAGCAAGGCTTTTGGATTCATGTAGGCATAGGTGAAAACTGGTGATAGACAGAGAACATCCTAACTTCCCTGAGTCAGTTTGGACATAAGGTGGTGGCTGACCTTTGGTAGTTAAAATGAAGAAGAGACTTTATATTGGAACGAGCATGAGAAAGTGATTAGAAAATCTCATGAGAAAGGAAGCATAGATCCATTAGGAACACAAGAGACTCCTTGACAGGCCAATAATAGTCATGTAGGAAAGGGTCAGGTGTGTGAGTCCTCTGAAGCAACAAGTTGATTAAATTTGGTGAAAACAGGAGAGATAGTAATTAAAATTGTTCAAGTCACTTCAGACTGCTGACATGATCTCCCAAGCCCTGCAAATCTAGGCCACAGTTTCCAAGCTCTCCAATATTCTATGTCTCTCCAGGCTTTGCTTTAGGAAACAAGATCAGTTGATGAAAGTCAACTAAGAATTGGTAAACTTTATGGAGCTTGGTAGCAGATAGTTTTCAACTCACTGAGTAGAATACTGGACTTTTAACTCTTGTTTGATTAAAAATTTGTGTGTTTAGTTTCAGTAATAGTATTTTTTCTCTCTGTTTTTTTAGACAAATGAAGTAGGTAATCTGCTGTCAGAAACCTTGATGTGATGTTCATCTTAGATTTTTTTAAGGTTGATGCTATTTATATGATCACCATTGTTGAACTAATGATGGAATTTCTAGCAAAAATCCTCACTTATCTTTCTGTAAAATAGAAAAAAATATATTTATCTATATATTCTTTTAAATTTTCCTGCTGAAAATTCTATACTAGATAGTAAAATAAGTATTATTTGAGAGTACAAATTTTATGGAGACAGATGGTTTTACGTATCTTTAATTAAAAAAACATATTCCACGTAATATTGCTGTTTCAGAAACAGGATATAAATAAGTCATTGTCACTTTCTTAGTGTACAAAATCTCATTTTTAAATATCAGTGTGATTCTTGTTATTACCCAGGCTTTTCAGTCATGCATTTGTATAAGTAACATTTTCTTCTTGTGTCACTTGAATTTTTTAGGTAAAATAGGGGATCAATATGACTTGTAAGTTTTTGAGCCATCTCCTTATCTTCTTCTGTGTGATTTGTAGCACAGTAAACCTTTGAAGGATCTATTAAGTCTTTTCTCAAATGGGGAAAGAAAAGTACAGTGGAAGATATATAGAAAATCTGTAGCAAAGTGAAAAAAACCACAGATCCTCTTGGGACCCAGTTTTATGCCCAGACCCCAGTACTTTTCTTGCCAAATATAAAAAATACAGAATAACTTTAAAAATAGTCATGGTGCAAAAATGCAAAAAGTCTGTAGTAATTCACTTTTCTTTGGAAACTGAAATTCAATTTGGAAGTCTACTTCAGAGAAGTATCCATGTAAAATCCTAATAATAGACAGAATGGTATCTGTAGTATGCATAATTTATATGATTTGAAAATATTTTCACCAAACAGTGGTATAAAATCAATAATATGAAAAAAAAATACATCTTTATGTATATATACCTATCTGGAGTAAATAATTTTGTTTTATTTAACAATACTGTCAGTCCAATAATATTCCATGAAGCCTAAATACTGGAAGTGCAAGGATTCAATCCCATGCCATTAACCAGAGATCTTTCTGGAAACATGCCAGTGTTGCTATATCGTATCAGTGTCTAAAACTCACTGGCAGTTCATGCAGTATCTCCAAATGTAAGCAGAAATTAAATATAACAATTTCTGTGACTGAAAGCTGATGTAAATATACTCATGGAATTTATGAATTTAAAAAAATAACTCAATCCACATAAATCCCAATATACACTATCCATCCACAGCTAATAATTTTCCACTTCTAACTTCATTAAAGTAATTTATAGTTCAATATACAATAGCTGTGACTACCGTGGAGCAGGAACAGAGGTTTCCTGCTTCTTCCTTATGGAATCTAATGAGAATGCATTGAGATGTGCTGGCTATGCTGCAGTGCAGTTGAAGTCTTCAGAAGAGGAGCCAGGGGCTCCTGAGGGAACAGAAGCCAAGAGAGAAACACCACTGAAATATCTCAGAAGAATCAAGGTTGTTCCTCTAAGAAGGGGTCACAGCTGACAGCCCGGTGCAGACAGCATGGGCAGCAAACAGGAGTTGGAACCTGCTGTATCTAGGACATGGGGGGAAATCAACTTTGGTGTTCCATAGACACGAGCAAATTATTTCCTTAGGATTTTAGAAAAGTACTGGTATACAAGTTTTATTAGGTATATACTGTTGGTGGTACAGCAGCCTTGCTTTCAAGGAGGAAGGGAAAGACACTGGTGTAAGTCGCATTGAGAATTTGCTGTAAGTGGCCTAACCATTTTGGTGTATCCACTTATTCATCAATAACAGGTAGATAGCTATTATCTATTTTTATTACCAGATCTTCCAAGCTATCTCTAACTTGATGAAGTCTTCAGTCTGGATTTTCTCTATCCTTTTCCCTTAACAGGTTAATTTTCAATTATCATCTCCAAACTGATATATTTCCTTCATCAATACTGAATATTTCTCCATGTATTCAGTTTCATGTGCCTGCAGAACCCACATTCTGATAGTTTTTAGTAGGATATTAGTAAGACCCTTTCAGGAATTAAGTGTGATTTTGCTCTTATGATTCAAGAAGCTTTTTTTTCCTTTGGCATTTTAGGGCTTTTCTGCCACTTAACTGGAGAGAAGCTTGTTTTCCAAGATGTTCCACCACAGCTATCACAATGGAACACAGTGGGCATGACCTTATCTCCTCCTCCAGACTCCTAAATTTGTTTTTTAAGAAACGGAAAATATATGAGCAAGAGCAAAAGTATCTTATTTTCCCATAAAGCTTATCTACAATAAAATAAACATCAATCCAAACTTGAGGCAATGAAAAAAAAGAATATTTTGTAACAATTTTTAGTCTTAGACATCATCCCATATTTAATGAATTTAAGTGATTATTCACGTTTTACTGCAGGTAGGAGAGATAAACATTTTTCAATAGTAACATTAAAGCTGTTGAGCCCTAGGAACAGGCTTCAGGATCCTATCTGAGACATTGAATTCTCTGTGCATGCCTGGGGAGAGATAAACTCCTTAGACAGAAGCCAAATCAGGCAACATGCAGAGCAGAGAGCTGCCCAGAGTTAACCATTAGGAAATTCTGAAAATAGCAAGGCAGCCATTTATATCCCCTGACAGTTCACAGCCCACAGCCTGAAGGTAGGAGACAATGTCTTGTCTTACTCATGAAAGAAGTGAGAGGCCTCGGGTTAATGCATGCATTTGCCAGAGGGTATCCAGACCATAGTTCTTGCTTCCCAAGAGAAAGCAGCAATCCGTGCTGCCAGGGAGAGGGCTTGTCGATGAGTCTCTGACACTGTGCAGAGATGAATTCACTGCTCAGTGAATGAATAGGTACCAGCTCCCTTGTCAGTGAAGTGGGAAAGGGATTTCTAAGATTATGCTCCCTGTTCCATGTCTTATTTTGAATTAAATAGGTTTTTATTAAATTATGTACTTATGTTTTGAAGCAGTGGATACTATTCTGCTACACACATTTGTGGTCCCTTTGAGACTCAATGAATCTTGAGTAATTTATTTGCAGCAGGACACATGTTGCTGGTTATGGCATGCTAAGGGAAGTTTCGTGGTTTTAAACCATTCTCTTGCTGATTCCATAAAAACCTAAATCCTACATGGAGGGTAGTAGTCACTCAGGTCAGTAAATTTTTACATAAAATGTTGAGAGTAACAACGACTAGTAGCTCAACCAGTTACTACCTAGTGAAGAAAAAGTAGATTTATGTGAGAATAATTTAATTCTAGACAGAACAGTGTTATGAAATCCTTGCTGAGGTCTGAGACAACTCTTTAATGAAAGTAAGCATTGGCAGGAAAAGTATCCATGGAAACTCAGTAGTGATCTCCTTTTTACATATTGTAGTTCAGTGGAGATTTCACAAGGTCTGTCCCAGCTAACAGGAGTGGACAGAGTGTGTTATGGCACCTAAAAGAAAGCTGCACAGTCTTTAATATAAAAAAGGTGGGGTTGTATTTTTGTTTTTTTTTTGCTACTCCACTTTAAAATGACTGCTTTCCTTTTGTTTTTATTATCTTCACTATCTACATTGTCAATCTTCTTGCACAGTGTTACTCTCTTTTAAGCCTCCATTGCTTCATGTCACCTTTACATTTATATTATGAAAGAATTTTAAACAAGTATTTTAATAAAATTTATCAAATCCTGTGCAGAATGGACTTCACTGTCCCTAAGGTAAGAGCTCCTACTTCTCTAAAAAGAGCTGCAGTTCTTTAAACTCCTTCCATCAAAGCCCCTACAAACAGCTAAAAAAGTACTGCTTTTATTAGTGTAGATTTTGATATAGAAGTCAGTAACATTGTTCTTCATCTCCACTGGGCTTTGACATGAAACAGCTCCTAAATAAAAGAATCTTGTGTAGCTAAGACACTTCTGGATATTTGCCACCCATGAGGAATTTTTTAATGTCAAAACTGCTCTTTGTGGAATAGTCAGACATCTCCAAGGTCATGTGGTTTTTAAATTCAGACTATCCATCACAGGGAAATAAGTGATGTGATATTTGCCCCAATTTCTATTTTAAAATGAATAATATAGTAATTTTTATTGTTACAATAATTTACTTAATTAGAGGTTTTGTGCTCTTTTAAATTTTTCCCTGTTTGAATTCACTTAATTCTTTTATAATGTATGTGTTAAAACCCTCTTATAATACTCATTATAATCTTAGAATAATTTTCAGAGTGTAGGTTAGTGTAGTGCAAATTTGTGTACAAAGTGTAATGGATATATGTAAGGACATGTTAAACGTTAGATCTGTGCAAGTGTAAAGTGCAGTACATTTTCAAGATCAAATTTAGTTCAACTCAAAATATTTAACCTGGACATTATTCTTCCCACAAATTGGATCAAAACTGAAAAAACAACACTTCCAAAAGTCCTAAAAAGGTATAAAGTACAAAGTACAAATCCTGAGAATCTGAGTACAAAAAATGAGATGTGTCTCTGATTTTAATGAGAAAAATTATATTCTTTCTGTGGATGACCAAGATCTCCATCAAAGTGAAGTTGACAACAAAATGCTTACAAGATTATGATGAATTTATTTAGTATTAGTGACAATATCTCCAGATTAAGAAAAGAAAAAGCTGCTTGCGAAGTTTTCTGAAATGTCCACAATTTTCACCATGAGCCAAACATTCAACCTTGGATCTCCACAATGCAGAAGAAAGAATGAGACCTGGAGGCTACTGACTCTCTGCCCACTCCCTGAGCTCAGCAGAAGTTTGGTCGACCTGTCAAAGTGGCCTTGAGCCCAAGCTGGAATATCCTGCCCGTCAGTGGGTTCAGTGTCGCGCTGACTGCGACAGTTCAGCTTCCAGCCAGGATGGAGTGTGGGCAGAATGAGCTCATGTCTGCTCAGAGAACTGACAGAGCAAGCTTTCATCTGCTTGAAAAACACAAGCAGAAATGCTTAGAGTGACCCCTATTTAATCTAGAATGTACATGGTTAAAGTCTCTGAAATCTGTTACCAGCTTCCCAGCCAACCAATGCCAGTGTTTTTTCCCTGTCCTTTTATCACTAACAGCTCTACTGGCAAGGTTTCTAGAGCCTGATCCTGAGAACACTTTCTGCACTGATTCACTGTATTTTCACCAAATACCAGCAAAGGGGTGTGGTATTTTTTTGTGAGTTTCCTTCTTTCATGAGTCAAAAAGTAAAGTGTACCTGTGGGGCCTGAAGAGAATCTGGCAAAGGGATCATCCCAGATTTTTCAGTAGTCATTTATTGTATCAATCTTTAAGAGTTCCTTGTTCTCTTGGGTTTGAGTTTTGGGAATTTTTTTCCTATCAAATGGGTACATGATTTAGCTGTCTCTATCTCTCCGGTAATGGTAATAAAAAGTTATATTATTCATTATTTGGTCCAGCAATGTAGTGGATGAGTTAGACCCCAAAACAGAGGTATACACCATGTCTAAAGAGCTGGTAATTTACATAAACCTTCAAACAGATAACAGGTTTTAATGTCAGAGCACGAACTTATTGTGATATCCAATACAGTTAAGTTTTTATTAGGTTGGTGTGTCAGTTTATTGTTAGGTTGGTCTGCAAAGATCTGCAAGAAGGAGGTATTCAATAACAATGAAATCCTAATTAGAAAAAGAAAGAAAAGTGCCTGCTACCATACAGAGTCTGGTCTCCAGTCTTCTGTTTCATCAGATCCTAGAGACTAAAATGTTTTCAATTCTAAATCAATGCTGGAACAGCTCAACACACTTGACCCAAGTGCATGCACACTGTTCATATTTTGTTTTCTTTTATTTAGAATTATAATTCAGTTGCACTGAAGTAAAACCTCTTTGCACCTACCTCAATGCCATTTGAACCAAAGGAGCCATTATTGTGAATCACAGCTCTTATTAGGTCATGACCTGGGTTTTTAGGGGGGAAAAGGCATGTAAAACATGCTGATCCCTGTTAGCCTGGTCAGTGTGGCACCAGGAAAGGACTTGGATCATAAATGGGTGACAGTCAGTTAACCTTTCACTCATAGATGACTGTTTGTTGGCCACAAATGACGCCAAGGGAGTTGAAATATGTTTTAATAGTCTGTTTATATTTTTCTACTAAGGTCTTAGTGCCACATAACTCATTTTGGCATTTTTTAAACTTAATTTTGCATTAAGAAAACCAAGGAAAGAGTGAAGCCAATATTTATTTTTCAAATAGCTATAAACATTTCACAGAAACTCTCTATGCATCAGCCACTTATAAAATTTGTTACTTTTTTGTAGATACTTGCCCTTATAACGAAAGCCTAACCTTAGTGCGATAATGGAGACAAAAGCCAGAGGATAAGTGTAGTACGTTGAACAATACAGACACTAATCAAGCCAGACCTATTGCACATTATTCAGACTGAAGGTGGGAGATTCTTGTGTATAAAAATACTTTTATTTTACATCCTGTTTCCACTTAATAAATCTTTAATCAAAAAATGAATAATGTTGGTGAGAATGATGCTATATGAATAAGACAAGCCTTGGCTTTCTCTTACCCACCTTTTTTTATTCTTTTCCTTCCTCTCCTCCATTTTTTATTTATTTTTTTTTCACAGGCCCTCATTCTGCAATGTACCCAAGTAATTTATTTTTTTCCTTTTAAGCACATAATCAGTACTTTGTTAAGGCAGGACCACCAGAGCTCTCACTGAAGGTCAAGTCACTGTTGTTTCATTATGATTGCACACTCTTTAGGATTACATAAACTATAAAAATAATTAAAAAATAATGGTCAGAAAGAGATCATGACAATTATGTTGTCATTAATATTACCTTACATTTTTTCCGTATTTGGAAATTATTGCTTCTCCTGTCACTTCCACAAAGTGATTCTTCAATATCCCTTGCTGTTTACTGATGTCATGAGTCTGAGTACATAGCCACCAGATAAAGCCCTTTAATTTGATTAGGGGAAATTCATAAACTGTGAACTGGCTTATCCATCAGGACTGGAAAAGTTCAAACACAGGCAAGAGAAAGAAAATTCTGATTAATATTTTGCTTTGAAAATAATATCCTCCAAAACATCCTTGCATTTTGCTCTGGGATTCATGCAGTGGGAAGCACACATTTCTTGACATGAATCACAGCATAAATCTTGAAAACCTCATGCAAACCCCAAAATATTTATTTTAATGTGTTATTCATTAACTTATTTCTTTACATTGTAGTCTGTTGGCAGCTGCAAACTCATCCCATTCCATCCACATTAAAACAATGCTGTAGTAAAATTTGATAGGGTTATTAGGTCATTAACAACTGGAAAAAATTCTACAACAGAATCTTCAAATGCCCAAAGAGGCGCAGTTGTAAAAGAAGATTGTACTGCTAGCGGAGAATAAAAATAAATAATCAAATCAAATTGATGAAAAATTAATTGCAGACTATTTCCACTTTTATCAATAATGATTATTTCCCTTATATCCAAGCTCTTCACAAGGGGGAAAAAAGCCCCCCAACAATCCCCCTAGTGATTGCTAAATTATGTCCTGACAAAGGCAACAGAGCTGGGGAAGTGCCTGGAGGACAAATCTTATGGGGAGTAGCTGAGGGACCTGGGGGTGTTTAGTCTGGAGAAAAGGAGGCTCAAGGGGGACCTTACCACTCTCTACAACTCCCTGAGAACAGGCTGTGGCCAGGTGGGGTCAGCCTCTTCTCCAAGGTAACAAGGGACAAGAGGAAACAGCCTCAAGCTGCATAAGGGAACTTTAGGATTGGATGTTAGGATTTTTTTTTTCTCTCAGAAAGAGTTATCAAGCATTAGAACAGGCTGCCCAGGGAGTTGAGTCAGCATCCCTGGAGGTATTATAACCTTTGGAGATGTGGAGCATAGTGACATGGTTCAGTGTGGACTTGGCAGTGCTGGATTAATGATCAAACTTGATGATCCTAAAGTTCATTTCCGCCATAAGTTTTTCTATCATCCTATGATATTTGAAAGATACCTTTCACAGTTTCAATTAACTGTTGTGCCAGTAGAAACATGAGGGAAAAATGTTATTCAACCTAGATATTTTTTCAAATTCAGTATTTAAATAATTTCTTAATAATTTCTACCTGTTGAACCTTATTCAACATCCAATTTGATTTTTAAAAAGTAAGTTCAGTAGTCATATTTCAGTCAGGAATTCTGTTAGCTGGTGTGCCTCTCACTGCTGTTTTAGCCAACAGCTTGGATTCTACACAGAGCTTCAAGCAAAACAAGCCTGTGTGAAGGGGGCATGATTCTTGAACAGAATGACAGCATCCTACTTTCACTGCGTAGAATGGTAAATATTTCCCTAAAGTGAATCCCAACAGCTGACTCCTTACAGAAGGTACTTGAACCTCTGACATTTTTGGAACAGGGTTTTTCAAGGACACTGCTTCATTTTTGGTTTGTGCAAAATATTTGGAATCTAAAGACATCATCTAAGTGCCAGTCCTTAGGTTTGCTCTTATTTTTCTGCTCCTCACTTACCTGATCCTTACCACTTGCTCTCATAGAAAACTCAATATTCTGCGGCATTAGGTGCAGGTCTTAATCTGTTTCTCCTGCAGGACAGGGGTGCTTAAGGCACAATTTTCTCACTTCCTGGTTTGTGACCTTTGTCTCCATAACCATGGAGCTTCAGGGAAATAGTCTAATATTAAGGAGGGGCCAATATCAATTAAACTACTAATTCAATTTCTTCCCCGAAATGTACTCTGAATTCTTGGGATACTGGCTTGTTGCAGGTAGTCTGCAGTTCTTTGCTGAGCTGTATAAACATTTAATTGAACCTCCACAATTAAGAAAAGAGTGAGGATCCAGCATCCAGGTAAAATAAAAAGCCATGTCCAGTGAGAAAATTACTAGTATTTCTTGTTTTTATTTTTTTAAATAAATAAAATAAATATAAAACCTATGTAACTTCAAGGACTAGACATATATTTGTGTTCATATTCTTTTGTATCTCTGTAAATAGAAATGACACATTTAAATGTCTTCTTCACAGATTTCTTTTTCTAATTGAAAAAAAAAAAACATAACAAAGTTTTAATTAGCCTAACTGATCAGTAAAGATGGACTTAGGGTACTTAACATTCTTAGACCACAACTATAGATAATTTCAGGCATAATTCCAGCACATTCTTTACAAAGCAAAAAAAAAAGGAACAAAAAGCCCACAAGAAACCCAAATCAAAACCCCTCCCCCCAACCTACATTGACTACATACTCTTTAGACACATTAATTTCCAAACACCAACTTATCTCAGAAAGATTAATATAAATTTTTAACATGTCTATCTATGATATTAGTAACTTTTGTAGTTACTTATGATTAATGACTTTCAATTAAGTGAAATCTATGATAAATATTTTACTGTGGCCTGTAAATGATATTTCTCAATGACACTGCATGGTAAGAAGAGCTCAGTATCTCCACAGTAGCCATCAGGGTAAAAGTAAGCATGAACAGCATGCTGATACATGAAGTTTTCTATTTCAATTTTATCTAAAACAGTTAATTAGGATAATGTATAACCTATGTGGATGACAGTGTATAATTAATGTCACCCTCAGTACAACTAAAGCATAGATTTATGAAATCCACTATTACAATATATCTGCATGGATTTCAACAAACTATATTTATGAGACTTTTGGAACTTCCAAGCATATTTTGGAAGTAGTATTAAGTTTAAATTTTACTGTAGCTGTGTGGGTCTCTTTTACTGGATTTTCAAACATGATTAATCAATTTAAAGATAAATCAAATTTCCAACAAATGTTCACTGAACTTTTCCACTAACTTGAATGTCTGTTAAACAGATCCTAAAATAAAAATACACAAACACCACAAGCTTCAGCAATTCAGTAAAGATAAGCATCAGAAGGCTTGATTACTTATATAAACCTTAAAAACTTTTAAAATATTACTTTCTCTGTAGAGTCCTTGTATTTCTGTGCTGAAAAAATCCCTTAAGAATCAGTTTTGGCACTTCTGCTGTTGGCTTCAGCCAAGCCCAGGAAGTGTTTCTGAGTAGGGTGAAAAATATTTTTTAATTTTAGGTTACATTTTGAATTAGGTGAATTTCTCTAACCTTGGCTTTGTCCATGTGCTGGGGAAAAGTTCAGATAACTTCTAATTTTGTATTTTATTTTTTAAGAAGTTCATCAATCTTCAATGATATAAAATAATTTGCATTATCATTTAGCATACTTCAGTGTTTATATGTCCATTTAAAATATCAATCATCACCAGTTATTTCAAACTTGAAATTATTCAGCCCCTACATTTTATAAATTAACATTAGGTTTGATAGAGACATGAATCAGGAAAAAAAGTGGTAGTTTCTGGAGCACCAGGAAATCTTAGCATTTGTATAGCTGGTGAGAGAGTGAAATTCTTTTCTGTAGCAAGAATTTAACTTCCATTGAATTAAAAATGTAATAAATCTAATAACTGAAAAGTTTCATTTCAGATTTCCATGAGAAAAAACATTGGTGGGTGATTTTGTTTTAGTAAGTATTGTGTTGAAAAATGGTTTTAACAGAAAATG
The DNA here is from genome assembly GCA_013397095.1 of Sterrhoptilus dennistouni. Taxonomy (NCBI): domain Eukaryota; kingdom Metazoa; phylum Chordata; class Aves; order Passeriformes; family Zosteropidae; genus Sterrhoptilus; species Sterrhoptilus dennistouni. The sequence goes on from VWZU01004857.1 coordinate 760,234, forward strand.
GTAGTAGCAGATTAATGTATCTCTTCTGTGCTGTGTTTGGTGAGAGATTAGAGTAGAGGGAATTATTTCTGTTCAACACATCATTGTGAGAGTAGCCTTAAATATGTTTCTGTTTCTGTTAGCAGTAAAAGCCAGTGTTACTGTATGTTTCCTCTCCATCACCACTATGCTACTGACATCAGCTGCAAACCTAGCAGCTCACACTGCCACAGTGACTTTCTGTGGCTTCTGTAGCATGTATTTCAAGTAATAGAAGCATATGTTTGCCTGCTCACTGTCCAGAATAAACATATTTTTAAACATTTGCTGTAAACCGTGACAAAGCACCATTTGTCTGCTCACAGCAGTGTGACAGGCCATGTGCTCTATATTAAAATTTCTCTGACAGTAGATCCTGATATGTTTTAATTATCTCTACTCAATGTACTTTTACTCAATAAATACAGTGCTTTACTCAGTTATTAATCAAATTTAATATAGAAAAAGCAAATTTGTTGCATTATATGTAAAAACTCACAATCAGTACAACATCCAGGCTTACTAGACTATTTCATACTTCGTTGTACTGTGTAGATTTTTTTTTAATTCACAGCTGGGTTGTTTGCTTGTTCACTGTCCAGAACAAACATATATTTCTCTTTTGACCTGTCAGGTCTGAAGTTCAAACACAAGTTAAAATCACTGTGAGCTCTTAGAGAGAAAGCAAGTTTTTCTGTTAACATTGTGCAATTCCAGGGAAGGATCCCTCTACTATAAAACATTTGTTGTCCCTTAGACAGGTTGTACTGAAACAATTCCTAAGAAAAACTGATGATATTAATTTATAGTTGTATTTTTTATTGGCATTTTATCTTTAAAATTAGCAGATATATGTTCTTACTCTGGATATATTGAATTAATATTTTGTTGGCTGGCACATTTCACTTGTCTCAACAGGAGAACGGGCAAGGAGCTGCAGTGATGTCAGACAATAATTACAGCAGTGAGTCATTGCTACAGAGCAATCAAGGAGAAAGACCGAGGTCATTTTGACTTACATTTTTCTAAAGGAAATGTAGAAGGAAATTATTTTCATGTGCAGGCAGCAAGAACATTAAAAGTCAAATTAAAAATCTGCTCAAGTTGTCAGAGTTACTTATGGCATTATTCAGGTTTTCAACATGTTGCAGAGCCACCATGCCTACTGTTTGCAATTACAAACTCTATTAGGAATATAATAAAGTTAATTAAAAGTCCATGAATTTACCAAGTACACTGTTTTGCAAGTTTATACCAAAGGTAGGAGTGGGAAAAATTTGGTGTTCTTATTGTTGATATTTCTGTTTTCTCCAATCAGACATCAACTGTGATATTCCCTTTCTGCTTCTCTTTGGTAATTTTACATCAGTTATTCATTCAAAGACAGGCAGTGATCAAGGTGGTGAATTGTTCTTGCAATGCAATTAATTGAATGAGGTAACCAGAATTCAAAATTTTGTGAGTAGTTGTGACTAAGTTTTTGCCATCTTCCACCCTGTCTTGTTTCTTCAAGTTCTCCAAAGAATTTTCCTCTCTTTTGGGATAGCTTTTAGTTTACATTTAATAATTATTTGCCTCATCTGGTGTTACATTCTTGCTAGCTAGTTAATCTTGATTCATGATTTTAAAAAAATTGTGGGTTTACTTAATTTAGTTTGTTTTCACAAGGAGAGTATGCATTGCCCTAATGAAATCTAAATATTTCCTCTTCTCCCTTTCAAAGAAAAAAAATAAAGCTTATGTCTAAGAAGATATTTTATTTCCTGTAAAAGAAAGAGGATCCAAGTAGGTGCCTGGGCAATCTATCTGCAATCTGGACCAGGGCACTGACAAAGATGCCTTTTGCTCTACAGTCCGTCAGAATTCGAACTCACAGGGAACTCCCTGGTCACCACAGATGGTTTATGCTCTATCTCCAGCAAGGGGATGATCTTTCCACTGATTTTAAAAACTAGCAGGCACAAGTGATGTTTCCCTTTATCCTTTAGTGGGCTTACTAAACGATGAAAAAGTTGGGGTATATAGGTAAAATACCTGGGTTAGGATTCCCAGATCGTTACCACATCATATTTAGTTCCATGTTTAGCTGGCTTTTGGCAAACATTTTAGTTTCAACCTCAGTGACAGCAATATTTCTCTAGAGTGGTTATTTAGATTTTTTTTCTCCTGTTCACAATGTTATCTATCATTGAATATTTGTAAGATGTCTTTGTTACAGAGGTAATTTTGCTATTTATGGAACAGTGTTACTATTGGGAGACTTGGTGAGATTTTGTTCAGGAAAATCTCTGCAAGTTGGGAGACTTGGTCCAATATGTTCAGGAAAAGGCACATTGCAAATAATTCTAAGAAACTAACAATATTTAATGTAGACATGATGTCTTCTTAATTGATAACAAAAGGAGTTTGATTCCCAAATAATTAATCAAAGCATTTTTTGAGGGAAAACAACCCCCAAACCTGAACTTAGGATGAGGTTCCTCTCTGGTTTTGTTTTCTTTTATTTCTTACCTAGTATTATTACAATTAATGTCTAAGAGTAACCTAAGTATAATCTCATACTGTGTCCACCTATGCTTGCAGTCCAGTGGGCCTTGGTTCACAAAGGGACTTAAACACCCAAATTCCATTATGAATGGGATTATTTGACTAAAACAGCATTTCATGAAATTCCACCAACTTCAGCATCTTTACAAGTGGCTTTCATTTCAGAAACTGAAGCTATTTAAAATTTAGATGCAGCTGTTAACCAGATGGAAGATGCAAGTTAAATCCTTCAACCTCAAACATTTTTAAACTAGAGGGCAAAATAATGTCAATCACAGGGGTTCTAAAAACAAAGATATCTTTCACATGCCTAACATGCAGGACATACCTAAGTGGTGACCAGTAGGTTAAAAGGACTGAGATGTAGGTGCCTTCTGTTGCTGTCAAAGTTAGGAAAAACTAAAAACCCAGTGAGGAGAGATCTCAGAAAAGGAAACTCTGGGTACAGGATTCGGATCCCCATGCAACTAATTTTTTTCCGTGACCCTTTCCATCAAAATTAACAGCCCCTTGTTTGAGAATGGATCAGAATCTGGGATTCCCTCCTGCCATGTAGAATGAGCCGGCTGGATAAAGGACATTTTAGGCTGCAGAGACAAAATTGAGGTGGGAATTTGGAGGCATCCTTTAAAGTATTTCCCAAAGCAAGCTTTGATCTGTTCCTCTCCACTCATCGTGCTCAATCTTTTAAATCCTACTTCATGACTCCGGGTTCTCTGTATTTAGTTGTTAAGGATATTAGGCCATTACTCTTGTTTATGAATTTTAGTCATGGAGATCTCTGCACAAATTTTTAGTACCATCTCAACAGTGAAATTTGCTTAACTCAGGATACTCAAGGGATGCACTCTGAGGTAGCTGAGATGGTTCTCTATATCTCTTAATAATGGTTGTTCATGTTTGCAGTAAGCTGTTATCTTGTTTGTTTGTTTCTTTACAGACAAACTAACTATTACTCACCGACAAAGCTGCGTATTTCTTAGCTGTTTCATTGAGACTGCTGTAAATAAAGGCCTAGAGTGATCTCTAGAAACTCTAACAGAAAAAAAATAGAGAAAAGCTAGTCAATATTAAATTCTGGGAGTTCTAGTGAACTCTCACTAGTTGTAGTAAAAAGAAAGAAATAAATACAAAGTCTAAGGTTAGATGCTTGATATGTAAAGCACTACATCACAAACTATTTCCTACACATTTAGTGGTATTTAGCACACAACTTTTTCAGACCGATTTATGATTGCATTTATTTTTTAGAGTTCTTTATACCTTATTCTATATGTTGCAATTTTCACAGCTGTATGTTGCAGAACTATACCATTTTAATTTTTTTTGTTATTTATTTAGAATTATCCCAAGTTTATCTGTTAAGCTTTTTAAACAAGGGATGAAGATAAGCTGTATATATTTGAAAGAATTTGAGATCATCTAATCACTGGAAAAGCAAAAATTCCTGATGTAAATTTAAAATGTCATTTCAGGCCACCCTGCAGTTGTTTTTGTAATATTTTAGATCTACTCTTTGCACACAATATACTTTACTTTTATTTCAAGTGATTGCAGATAGTCAAGTTGTGTCACACAATAAGAATAATGAAAAGCAAAAGATGCTCGAGAGTTCTCCCTTACCCCCTGAGAGGTGAGATCCCAAGCTGCCATTTCTTTAATATCACCAGAAAAAAAAAATGCAGAATGTTTCTAATATCCATGCTAGATAAGAAGTTACAGTAACAATACTTTTAAAAATCTTTTTTTTCTTCTTAAGTATATCACCTATGAAATTTGCTAGGTTTTAAATGAGTGCTGCTCTGTTTCTCATAGTGAATTTAGAATTTCATAAAAGTTCAACAGAAGTCTTCAAAATTTAATATGCAATTGCAGTATTTCTCTTACTCCTGTTTACTCATGATTTAATTGCTGTTGCTTATTTGTTGCTTTTTCAGTTTCATTGTATGCAGACAAAATAGATATTTTCTTGCTTATATGACCATGAATTTACTTTTCCTACCTAATGTGTAAATTGGAGCAGCATTTCCCCTTCTTTCTTTGGTCAGAATTTCCTGGCTGTGAGCAAGTGGAAAGACTGGAGATGTAGTCCTAATAATGTTCTTTGACTTTTAATCAGTAATGAGTTGCTTTTTATTGTTAATTTCATTTCCTTTGTCTCCACAAACAACCAAGAAGAACTATGCTCTGAATCACCATTTTTACTAAGGGAGAGAAATTGTGTCCTAGTAATTATTTGAAGTTTGTTTTAAAGTTTCAGTCCTACCAATCTGAATCTGAGAATACTGAATAACTAATTAAGTCCAAGTAGTAAGGTGTCTATAGCTCCTGGGAGCTAACGAGCTCCTCAGTTGGCCTAATGCTGTGCGCAGACTTGCTGACTCAAGCCAGACTAGTTTGGACCTGTATGGCTTGAACTGAAGCTCCTGATTACTTCAGGACCAGTTCTGGGTTTTGATTAAGATCTGATTTTAGTGCTGGCTTTGCAAGTGTCATTTTTTCCCAACTGTTTGGCAATGCCAGTTCAGGGAGAAAAGCCCAAAGGAACAGAATTACTGTTTCATGCTATGGTTCATCTGCACATGGCTGCAGAATGATAAGCACACTTGAGTTGAGAGCCAAGTTAAGCTTTATTCTTTTAAAGTCACTGGAGACCAACTAGACAAATTGTGTTGAGGGATAATCAAACATAATTGGCAAGATCTACATCTGTGATGAGTGGAATGTTTGTAAAATATCAGGGAAAGCAAAAAGCTTGTAAATAATCCTAATGCCCTCACCCTTTGGGGAAAACATTGAATACCATGTAATATTTATTTCTTTATATTTTATGTTTTCTTAGATTGTACTTTTTTTTGTTGGACTAAGTGGGTCTTATAGTGTTGATTGCTAATAAGAAGCTCTGGCTAACCTTGTCTTTCTTATTTAAGTAAATAGCATTTGCTTTTTATACTGACATTATGAAACTTCTGCGAGCTTTGGTGTGGCTGATGTAATAAGGATGTACAGCCATTTAAACTCCAATCGTAGATGTCATGTAAAAAAATAATTTTTCTGTCAACAAAACCTCAGTGAAGTTTATTTTGTTCTGCAAAATATTAGGCACAGCCCAAAAAGCAAGGCAAAAGTCCAATGAATGAAGATGGGATCAATTCCAGCCTTTCATTTGTATGAAACAAAGAAGTGGACATGTGCAAAGATAGATCTTAGATTAATCTTGTCTAAAACAAACATCTTTTGATAGATTAACATGGTCATTACAGGCTAATTTCCACCATGATTGGGCGATAGTATAATGCAATGACCTTCCTGAATTCCTGTTCCTAGGTTGTTGCTTGTTAAATTACAAAGGATTTTCACAGTCTTTTATTGAGGCTTACATTTGGCATTATCTATTTTTGTGCAAAAAGGTATTTGACTATGCCTGATATTTCTATTTAATTCAATAAGTTTAGTATGTTTATGTGTGTGTAGTTATCTATCTATACATGCAAAATTTGCTCTAAGGATTTAGTCCAAAGGTATTTAATCATCAGCCTCAGCCATGTAACATTCAAAAATAAAATCAAATTAAGGAAGGCAGTGTAGCTACTTTCAAATTATAAACCTGACAATTCCTTTTTAATTTTTTTAAATAATTTTAAAATATTCATGCTTGGCATCTACTGTATTCATTTTTAGAGTTGAACAAAGGACAAATAGGAAGAAATTCACTGAAAATTAGGTGAAGTTCACATTAGTCTACAAGTGTAAAACTCTTATAGGTTGCTGAGTTCTGGTGCTATGCCTTCACATTTTGAGTAACCTCACTGGATATCCTGACAAGGCTTTTCTGTAATGAGTTTCTGTGACAAGTTTAATCCAATTGGTTTTGTTTGGATGTAATACCCACTCACAGATGCATGCAAAACAAAACAAAAAAACCCCCAAAATGAAACCAACGAAAACCAGCAGCCATGCACTTAATTAAGGAAAGCTGTCATATGGTGCCCTTGCTCTCATAAGCAGAATTCAGCTCCAAAGTTCTGGGGGAGAACTGAAATTTATTTAAATCTCAGTCTTGGGACAGACTCTCCTCATCTCAGAAAAATGCCAGTGGCTTAACTACTGCTACTGCTGTAGGCTAGAAAGGTTAGGAATGTTCTCTACTCCTGCTGTTAATATTGTGAACACTGCAGCAAAGTATGTTTTCCATCTAAACAAATGGATGAATGACACTCTGGTAAAGGCATTTACTCTTTTATGGATGCAAAGGAACTAGACAAAAATACAACAGAGTGGCAGTGACAGTCAGTGACTCCCATCTGTTCTCCTTGTTCACTCTATCTGTGGGAGAAGCTGGGAAAACTTTTTCTAGGATAGCACTCACAGGTAAATCACAGAGAGAAGACATGTCTCCTGCTTATGTCCTGCCTGTGTTCTTGTAACTCCTTGATATTGAAAAGATATATTTGTCCCTCTTCAATAACCTTAGAAGAAACAGAGCAGATGTCTCTCATTCAGTGGAGAAGTCCATCCCACAATTTACCAAATCATATTCTTGGTTAGCCCTCTGGCTGATTTATTCCTAGCCTGTAGATTCAGTGAGACAGGCTCTTATTTGCTCCAGTGGCAAGGGCTTGCTCCTGAGTGTAAGGATTGTGGCTCCAAACTTCTCCAGTGACACTGAGACCCTGTCTCTTCCTTATTGGATATGAAGCTATTATGACAAGGGATACCTTCCCCTTCCTGCAATCTCCTCTCCCAGGTACTCAGTGTGAACCCAGGTACTCTGTTTCCTTGGTGGAACAGAGGTACTCCATTCCACATTCCTGCAGTTGGCACATTTGGTTGCTGGCAGCAGAGCGCTGGCTCTTAGCTCATGGTTGTGGTTTCAAGTAGTTGAAAGACTCCTTTAAAAAAAGAGATGCTTTGCATTGCAAATTAGGAAGACCTTTGTGGCTTGAACTCTAAGTTATTCTCTATTCGTCACTCAGAGACAGCTTTGGCAGAACTGGGTTGTTGGCTTGTGCTGTAAATGGTGGAATTAAAAGTTCTAAGGCTGCTAAAATCCTCTTCCAAGCCCAGGCATTAATAACATGACTCCTGTTAACTGAGGTTGCTGTTTCTGTGCCACAGTAAAGAAACAGTAAAGAAACCAGCTGCTCGAGTGCTCAGTTATTCTGTCAATGTATTCCAGATATCTGGGCATCTCTTCTCACTCCCTCTACTTTGTTGTATTTCCAGTTCCAATTCCTTGAACTCAGTTCTAGTCTGAAGAAAGGACTATGTGCTACTACAGATACACTGAAAAACCCTAAATGTCCCCTTTTCACACCTGAAACAACAGAGAGATTGAGCCAAAGCACAAGAGATTTATGAGTTTTCTGAGTGCACTTCATACAATGCCAACCTGATGTGGAAAAAATCTGAATCTCCCCTCTTCCTTTTCTATTTTGGTGACCCTGACTGATTTCTCTTATTGTTTCAGGCTTTATTTAAAAGGTCACAGTGGAACTGCTGGAAAACAGAGTAGCCTGATCTTGCACGGTGCTGAATTCAGTACAAAAGATGCTGACAATGACAACTGCATGTGTAAATGTGCTCTCATGTTGACTGGAGGTGAGTACAACTGGCTCTGAAAATACGGTATAATAATCGGAATCTACTGTGTTTTCCTAAAACAACCATAGATAAACTTGTATCGTGGATATACAAGTCCTGAGTGAAAACTTTTATTACTATTACTGCTACTTTTTTCTCTACGTGTATTGTCATAATTCCAGTTCCTCTAGATTTCTATCAGCAGAGAAAGGATTATTCAGAGATGCAGTCAGTATACTTCTGCACTGAAGCTGTTGCAACAATGTCAAACAGGAAAGCATAAGCTAGTGTAATTGTTTAGGCAAGAAAGGCAAAATAAAAAAGAAAAAGATAAAAGATTAAAAAAGTGGGAAGAATTTCGTGAGAAGCTGAACAATCAACCAGCAAAAGAAGAGAGAAATGGCCAGGTATTAGATATTAGACAGTAAAGTTCAGAAACAAAGTCTAGATTTGTTATCTATTCATGATATCATTATTATCTCTTCACTATATCATTATCTATTTCACTTAGGGATGTGATTATGCTATTAAGATATCTATAATGGTTAAATTTTCTGTTAGATGAGCTTAATGCATAAAGACGGTAAATGACTAATTCACTCACCTGTGAAAGACCTGTAACCACCTGTTCAAATCAGGAAGGTTTAAGCTGATATCCTTTGTGAGCTGAGTCAAACTACAGAAAAAAAAAAAGTTGAAGTGGTGAAAAGCACAGACAAGTTTCACTGGGACAGTTTAATGTACCAAGGGAATCTGACTGCCAGCAAGCATAGGGTATATGATTGGTATTTGTTCCCTCCAGCCCGGAGAATGAATATCTGAGATTATCTCTTCATTCAGACTCCTAATGCTCCTAAGAGGGAGAATTTTCCCTGGAAAATGATACTTATTCCTAGTTCTTTTATGGGCAAGATAATTTTTATCTCTAGAACACCTTATTAAGCAGAAAACTTAAATTGGAATTCTTTGGTTCACTGACTGTATGACCAAGAAAGGCCTTTTCTTATTCTTCACATCTGATGTTGCTTGGAGACTCTCTCAGTGATTTCTAACTTTCCTGGAAAAAATCCTATAGCATGTAAAATTTTCAGTATTTTGGATCAGACTGTTAAACCTGTGTTATTTGTGGTTACTGTGGTTGCTGGCACTCTGATTGAATTCAGCTCATATCACATCCAGGCACATATGAGCCTCTAAAGCAATCTGAAGATGGTTTACCATCACTGAGAATTTATATCAGATACACAACCCAGCTCCTCATTCTCTTTTTTGAGTTGGAAGTGACCCATTTGGGAAAGTCTTTAAGGAGCCAATTTTTCAAGCTCCCCTAACTTCCTCTAGGGGTGTCGTATTAGCCATTATCATGGGAAACTTCTTCCAGTGGACAGGTGATCAGACACTACCTTTTCATTTCTATAAAAAATAGAAGCTAACCAGACAGATCTGGAGAAAGATAGCAGATAAGAGGTTAGTTGTTTATTTTAATTAAAGCTGTTGATCTTTCCCTTTAGAGAACATACTAAATTAAAGTGATGTTGCTTCCAGGGCAGGCCAGAGTCTAGTGAGAAGCTCCTGAGTGTGAGTTGTGTCTGTGCTGAAGTGCAGACTCATTCATGTGTCTGAGCTGCCTGGAAACACCTCTGCTCCCAGGCAGCTCATTCTGGGAGCTGAGGGCTTTGTTTATTTTCCTGCTCTGAGTTCTATGACAGATCAACACCCCACTAAGGTCAGCCTGCTGTTGAACAACCATTGCACAAGGTTCACGTACATTGCTGCAGCATTCCTGTAAAATGCAGCATAACCACATATTGGAATTTACTGGTACCAAATGAAATTAATAGAGAGGAAGGGGGAGAATTACCAAAGGCTGAGGAAACCACTAGTTTAGCAAATCACTACACAGCCTGTGGAGATAGATGAGTCTACTCTTTTGGACTAGACTCCGAGTACTGCTCCTTTGGAGACAGGTTGTACAGCACTGTAACTTCTGGTTCCTGAAAAAAGGTTTCAATGATGCTAGAGTTCTCCTCAAACACTCTGCTATGCTTTTCTCCTTGAAACAACTGTCTCATTCCTTGAGAAATATCAGAATTGAATTAAATAACAAAACATCTTTTTAGGGAGTATATTTCAGTTTTGTACCAGACAAAGACTAATTTAGAAAAGTAGCAATGATAACAGGTTTTGGAAAACCTCTTTTTATTTTTTTTTTCCCAAGATATCAGAATGTTAGTATTGGCAACATCACAGAGAGCTCTTTAATGATGAATGGTATGAAATCTGCAGGCAATCTAGCAGTTCTAGCTATCTTGACAGTTTGGGTGAGTCTGTTATCTCTATGAGGTGAACTGAATATATTTATGTCAGGAATAAAGGCTGAGATAAGCCAAAGCTCAAGACTGTGATATGGTTATAATCAAGGTTGAAAATAAAAGTGTAAGGAAAACACACATTTCTCTCTATGATCTTGCTAGTTGTCAGTTTTATTTGGTCTATATCATAAATATTATTCTCCCTCCTCCTATATCTCATCCCTCTTTCCTAGAATGAGAAATTAAATACTGGAGAATAATACAGAAGCACCAACAGTGCATTGTGTGTGTGTCTTTCTCATCTTTTCAAGAGCCATGCTGTGCTACTTGGCTCTATCTTTACACTGATTTTAGGGAATCCCTTCAAAATAATGTGCATGAGCTCAATTCTTAACCTCTCTAAACTGTTGTCATATTTAAATGTTTTAGCTGCTTTTTTGTGACTTGGAAAATTTAAACTAAACATGTTTGTTTTACTTTAAAGGGAGACAAATTAATTCAAACAATTTCTTCATTGTTTTGATATCTCAGGCCAGTAAACTAAAGAAATAAAAGGGAAATATATATATATAGCCATAATATTTCAACCCTTAGTCTGAAGAGTACTCCAATGAGTTACATACACAGCTCTGTTTTTTGCAAAAAACAGCACTAAAAATGCAACGAACAGTCACTAGAATGAACTTATGAGTAGGTTCCAATGAGATTTCCAATACAGCCCCTAGCATGTAAAATCTTTAGATCAGATTCCTGGGCCAAATTCCCATCTGTTCTGCCAGATACCACCTGTCAGCTGAGCCCCAATTTGTTTGTGAAATTGTTTTGAGTCACTGGAAAGTGACTTATGGTATCTTGGCTCACCAAAAACCAGTTTTAAGGTGATTTTGTTTGTCTGGCATTGGCTGCAGTCTGAGGTGTTTACAAAGGCATTTACCTTGCTTCAAGTGAGAAATGAGAATATTGTTAAACTTCTGATCCCTAAAATAATTTGACAAAGACAGGGAGACTTTCTAGATGTCTTTCCATGTTTGAAGCAGTATATATGACTGAAATAAATTGTTTGCTTTATTTTACTGGATGCAGAGGTCCATCCAGCTGGAGTCTCCTGTCTCTGACAGCAGTTGATACAGACATAAGAAAAATGCAAATAAATTATACCACCCTTGAGTATTTTCTCAGTATCTTTTGAATCTCAGGGGCTTCCTAAGTCAGAGAAATATGTGTTTATTAAACACATATTTATTAAGCCTTAATAGATTTCTCATCTGTTAAGTCAGAGACTGCTCAATGGCTCCAAAACCATGTTGCATTCGTTGCCTGTTTCACTGCTTTGTTCTCCAAGTGGTGAATTTTATGAATCTCTGGCAAAAAGGGTATGGAGGATCCGTGTTATGACTTGGAGGGAAGTTCTTGTCTGAATATAGAAATGTGCCCATACACTCCAATCAGAAAAGCTACAGTTTTTCTTATATTCTCCTTGAAACAAAATATTTGAAACAGCGGCAGCACAGTTAAGATTATCCAACCTGAAGCTCTGCATATACACCTAATTACATAAAAATGCACCAGTTTTTAATTTTTATGCCTATTCCTGCTTTCATAAAGAAATTGCACAGAAAGCACCATTAATAAAGGACCATTTATATTACCAAATATTTTCATGAAAAAAATATAATCAATTTGTTAGAATATTATTTGTTCTTCTTATTGAAATATTAAAAATATTTAATTAGACGTATGACTATGCAGCACTTTTAACAAAAACCATTACCACATTGGTATGTTTATCAGGGTTAAATATGGACAACTGTAATACAGTGTTAGGAGACCTTCAGGAAGTGACTAACTTTTGATATATTAGAACATAGTCACCAGTCTGCAAGTTTCATGTTATTTTTACCTCATAAAAAGGTCCCTATGAAAGGGACTACATTTTCCAGTTGATATGAAAAGCTAATGCCTTTTCATCTTATATCCTGACAGCTAAATTCTAATTTAATCTTCAGATTGTCAAGTGGTAGTCTGGTCAATCCAGTACTCTAAGGAATAAAATAACATAAAAATTGCTTCCAGAAGTTATTTAATCCCTTTCTAAGACAGATTCTTCTCTATTTGTTTCATTCTTTCTATTCATCTTCAAGATTTCTATTGATGTTCATTCTCATGTTAAAATCTCTTACTGGGTTTGTCTACATTTAATATATGAAAGCTTTGCATATTAACTAATTCTATGGTAATTTAAATGTATTCCATCCTGTTATATCCTCCACCACTGGAAAGAAAAAAAATCATTCCTTTCCATTTCTTTGAAAGGGTTTTAGTTAATTTGAAATTGTTAGCAATTTGTCTTTCAAATTCTGACTAAACAATCCTATGTCTTTCTTGTTACATTCACTCTTCTGGACTCTGTCCCACAGCTCCACTGATTTGAGGTGTCATCCAAAACTTCATACAAGAGAAATCACCAATGCAAAATCAAGAAGATCCTCAGTATTGCCATCTAACCTCTTTAAAATACAGAATATAAGAAACATAGAAATCTTTCCTAAAATAAATTTCTATTTCTTTTGAGCATTGAGGAGTATTTCCATATTTTTTGGATTTTCTTATTGGCTTTGTTGCCAAATCCACTAAATTTTAAGGACAAACCCAAAAGGCTAGAAATAAATATTGGCTTTCTGTATGATCCATTTTTTCCATAAATTCATACAAATGTACCATTCAGACATACTTTGGATCTTATTGAATGGCCTGCACTAATCCTGTTGCATTTGGAGACACTCAGTGTCCTCAGGAGGGAAGACAGAGGCATTTGAGGAAATGGTGCAGTGTTTAAACACTTATTATTTTAGAATGCAAAAGTCAAATTAGGAGCTCCCATCAAACCTGAGTGATCATTACCCTTCCCAATGCACACCAGCCTTACAGTGCACTCATGAATTGATGACTATTAGGTCATTGACAAAGAATTTTACATGCATACATTCTTAATTGCAATTTATACGAGCCAAAAAAAGCAAATCTGTTAGCTTTGGAATACAAAAGCCCTTTATTAATATTGCTTTTGACAAAGAAGATTCTATCATGCAAAAATTATAATTGTCACTTCAAAAAACCATTACAAAAGATACTTGTGGGTTTTTTTCTTTTAATTATTGTTACTCTTTTGAGCAATGCCCCTTTATTAGTTGTTTGGGGGTTTTTTTTTATGAATTTGTGGAAATTATTTCAATATTCATTCAGAGACATAGTGCAGTATAGATATAGTATAGTCTGGAGCTCAACTATCCGGGATAGGCAGCTTAAGCATAAAAAAATGTATTTATTAATGAAAAGAGCTGACATGAAATTTAACAACTTCCCATTGGTTATAGCAACATGAATTAAAGACTAAAGCACAACCATATACAACATATGAACCTACTTTAACTGTTCTAGAAAAATAGCCATCTACATTGAGGATTCATTTCTATTTGTATAGCTGAACTTTCAAACAATTTATCTATGCATTATTTAATTTATATTTTGTCTGGAAAATATATTTTATAACCTAGAGTTTTTTATTACAAACAGAGATGGTAGGACGGTAGTGCTGCTTGTACTCTACAAAATATTAGAGATGGGCAAACTTGAAAAATTGAATTGGTCCTCAATTCAAATAAGTAATTAGTGACTTTGTGATCACAACAGCTTGAAGAAACTACCTCTCTTTCTGAATAAAAACTCCCTTAAACTTCTCGTGAAAGCCTTCTTTTTAGCACTTCACTTTAAAATCTTACTTCTCTTATTATTTCTTGCAAGACCCACTCTTCATCACTCTCATGCCTGATTCCAATATCCCATGGAAATTTTTGCAAAAGTTATTTCCAATGTTCAAATCTTACTGTGGTTCGAAGATAACTTTATACTTATTTGGGAAAGCCATTGCCTTGCAGAGAAAAATAAACAAGATTATTCATAAGAAAATTCCGTGAACTCCAGGTCATAAGCCAACATCTGGCAACTGAGTGTCCTTCCTTGGGTCAGACTGTCTCACAGCTCTGAAGCTGTTTTATTTGTTGTTTTCTTCAATGGCAGTGCCACAGGTACATCTTTCAGAAACCTCTGGTTTATGTTTACCCACTTCCTCATACCTATCAAGAAAGCCACTGCTTGCATTCCTCTTTCCCTCAACATACAAAGCATCTGTAAAAAACATTTCCTTTGTCCAACACCTTTGCATCCATTCAAAGATGATGTTGAGACATGCAGTAGGAAGTCTTGTGATAATCTGAGGCTCCACAGGATGTGAAGGCCTTCCAGAGGACTGCAGGGGAGCATGGAGAGAAATAACCATATGGAGAAAAAAAAGCCACCATGACACAAAACAAAAAAATCAACCCACCTCTCTTAAATAACAAACAAAAAGACAGTGAGAAAGTAAACACAAAATTTTAATGCAATATTAGGAAACATTTTTAAAGCATTTATTCAGTCGTTTGTTCGTTCCTTCATCCATCCATTCATTCATTCATTCATCTCACTAATGAGAACAGTATAATAGGAAAAAATGTAAGATCATTAAAACACATTCTGAAAGAAGTGTTTATTTAGAAGAAATCTGTGATGAGAGGTTGGAGCAAGTCCTCACAAATGTTTTTTAAAATTATGTGTTTCTTTGGCTTACTCCAGTTTTTACATTGATTTTTTATGGCCTGACTGAAAACCTTCACCCCCAAAAAAGACCATTTATGCAACTATTCCTCTTCCTTTAAGATGAAATGGTATCTAGGTGAGCTTGCCATGTCTTCATCCGACCACCATAAACAGAACCCAGCTGCATCTAAGTTCCAGCTTTGAAAAATGAAGATTAGGATTCCTGTGCTTAACTTCATCTTAAATTTCTACAAGATTATACTCTGGTTACAGTAAAACATCAGCTGTACAGCTTTCCCTTTCTTTGATTATTGCCCCCTTAGGCATAACATTGAAATCAAAGCAAGGTCAGCTGTACCAAAATAGAAGATTGTCAGAATTTATCTGGCATAAATTCATCCCTCAAGATTTCCTTATGAAGTGTTACTTCTTAAAAAAAAATAAAACCACTAAGTACTTTCCAAAATCTTAGGAATTACAAGACCAGAAACATAAATTATGTGGATCTAAATACAAAGAGCAGAATAATCTCTAACCAGAGTGGAAAAAAACACTGACAATTTTAAATTCAGCATTCTACTCCACAGTGACACCTGCATAATTCAGTATGCACTCACATGATGATCAGTTTGCCACTACCAGTACTATTAGAAAATGCTTTACAAGAGGTCCTGGGAAGATTGCAATGCTGTGATGTGCAGGCTGAAATACCTTTTTTTTAAATTAAGTAGTGTTTAACTTTCAAAAGCAAAAGTCACTAACTGATCTTTATGATCTTATTTTCCTCATTACGCAAATGTTCAGTACAACCATATTCCATGGAAAAATGCATAAAAACCATGCTAAAGATTTATAAAATTATAAGTCTCACTATGAAAAAAAGCCCCAACAATAATCTTCCTGATAAATAGAACTCCTAACTATAGAAGTTTATACGTTTTTGACATAGGGGATATTTGCATTTTGCAGTCTGGGAATTCATTCTGCCTTTCTCAGTCTGAACTAAGCATCTTTCTGTTACTATACATAGATACTCTGCAAGGTGTTGGAGAGAAAATTCTATTCCCATTAAGGTATCCAGCAAAACTGCCACTACTTTCAATACAGTCAACATGTCACCTAGTTTATCTTTGTCAGTTTGTGTTCTGTAGTCTTGGTGTTGCCAAGTTTCATGTTATTTGGAATTTTTCTTAAAACACTAGGCTCCCATGGCAATCTAAAATTCACCTTAAAAAGAAAAGATCTTGGAGAGATAAACAAGAGAGTTCACTGATTAGTTTCATCTTAAAGCAACAATTTAAAATAGGGTAATGCAGAACCACAAATCTCATAGTATTCTCATAATTCTCATAGTCAATAAAAACATATATTTTGGAAAAAAAAGTAACTGAGCAGTTGAACAATCTCAGTTAAAGCAACAGAAAAGGGCTGGTAAATAAAATAAAATCATGCTTATAATCAAAATAACAAGTGAAATTATGCTAAATACTTTTGAATTATAGTCTTTTTCTGAGGTTTAAATGAAATACTGTCTAAATATGAAAATCTAAATATGAAAACCAGTTCATTTGTCTTTCATGTTCTTGCTTTTACTTCACATACTGCATATAAAACTAGAATGGGTTGGGACATAATTACTTTTGCAATTCTATAAATGCACGTGTGTGTTCTCCAGCACTGCTAACTGCACAAAAGAGTAAAAAAGAAAAAATATGGAAATAACACACTGTCACTATTTATGAGATATTTACCAGAATTTCCTAATCAGCCAAACCTAATACAAAAAATTAAAATATTTAGTGCACTTGCAGTATAAGATTTTTGTCTTAATGGTTTCAGGGTGGTGGTTTGATGCCTGTGGCCCCTCCAATCTCAACGGGATGTTCTACACAGCTGGACAAAACCACGGGAAGCTCAATGGCATCAAATGGCATTACTTCAAAGGCCCCAGCTACTCCTTGCGCTCCACCACCATGATGATCCGGCCTTTGGACTTCTAAAGGAATTCCACAGTGGATCCCAGGAGAAGCCAGGCTGGCACTGCGCTCAGCAGCAATACTATCACAGTCTGAAGGTAAAAGGTGAAGGGCTCCTTGAAAGCAACACATAGGGACAATGCAAAGTCTCTTCGCTATCTCTCTATAACCTGCAAACTCTTCCCAACAGTCACCCCATATTTTGATTACTTGGAGGAGCTTGGTTTAGAAGAAGGTGGCCGAAATGATTTTTCAAAGAACTGGATTTGGCTATTTTGCCCAAACTTGGGGCTTGGCAGCGGATGTCCTTTTTTTTTTTTTTTTTTCTTTCCTATTTCAGCGACAGGATCAAAATTTGAAGAACTGAAACATATCAACCATGGTCTATTGAGTAGAGTTATTCAGCACTGAAATGCCAACATTTTACCCATGAAAAAGGATTTCAGAGACATTTTTATTAAAACTTGTCTTAAAGCATCCAAGGTGACCACTCCAAATATTGTTTTTCTTAAATGAACTGAATTTGAATAGTGGATGGATTTATGTTAATCCCAGAGTCAAATTATTTGTGTGAATATTATTTCTTCATTAAATACTTTAAGGACAGATTTCTAATAAATAAACTGAGTCAAACATATGAATAATGATAAGGATAATAAGCATAAATTCCTCAGTTGCTCCGTAGAGGTAAATCAGGTAATTGGGATAATCACTGAGCTAGGATTTATAGTGTGATAACAAAAGTAGCTGTGTTTTTAGGTTTTTCTTTTCTTTCATTAAAGGCAGTCTGAATGTCATGTAGAATAATTAATGGAAGGTTTAAAGAATGTGAAATATTATCCAAGAGAAAATACAGAATTTTGCATGGAATTTCCATCAAAAAGCACAGGAAGGCAAACTGTTAGGGTATAATAAAATTACATAAATGCATAGCTTAAGGCAATGGATTTATTTTACAGCATCCTTGCATGTGCGCAATTTATCCTTAATTATTTTACTTTTTATTACATTTTTGTGAATATCAGAAGCATGCCAGTTCTACACAGTGCTTAGGCTACAACTATAAAAAATACTCATCAGAACTGTATATAAAATAAAGAATTGTGAACTTGTAAATATCATGTTTATATTTCCTGCAACAGTCATTTATTTTGTACAGGCAATCCTGAACCCATGCAAAGGGTGAAAAGCCTCAAAAAGGTATAAATATTAAAGAAATTTAGATGACTGCTTACAGGTTGCTAACAAGTAGGTTTGTTCTATTAAAATATTGAAGTGTGGGACTATTGGAAAAGATAAGTCTTCTAATAACAAGCAATAAAGTAATGGGTGGCCTATGAGAGTATAGAGACAACTTTTTCCATTTACAGCACTTTTGATTAAGTCATATGAATAAAGTCCATTAGGGAAAGCAATTTGCAGTCATTCTACTTCTGCTAGAAATAAAATGAAAATGTTTACCCTGCTCCCACTGAAATCAAAAGTAATACTCTCATCAATTAAATTGGGACCAACATGGCACACAGAATCTGTAGGTGGTGAGATGTTTGCTCATCTATTGCTTTGTTCCAATTACTAAATTGTTCCTGAGATGAGGCACAACAATAATCTGATTTTTTTTAAGGGTAATGATTACTTTTTTTCCCCTTACTTTTTCACCTTCTTTTTTTTTTT